>VWZN01012405.1:90096-123563 GCA_013396955.1 Regulus satrapa | reverse complement strand
AGCCTGCCCAGGGCCCTCTGGATGCCCCATCCCTGATGGATCCCCTGCACCGCTCAGGCTCAGCTCAGCGTCACCCCCAGACTCCCTGTTACAAAGAAACCCATCCCACACCACAGCTCCTGTCCCACTGCTGCCCTTCAGGTGTCCTCAGCAGTGGGAAGATGTAAAACCTTCCCAGGAAAATGACTAAAACTGGCTCTGGGGGTGGAGGGAATGGAGAGGAGGTGACAGAGAAGACAGGGAGTCAAGCCTACGCCTTCCGCTGGATTTGCAGCCAGGAGATCCCGGGAACATTCTCCTCCTGTGCCTGTGCTGGCTCTGTGGTCACCACAGAAGCCTCAGTTCACACCCAAATGCCCAGGATTTCCCCCCCTTTTCCCAGGCCCGTGTTCTACTGGCCATGACAGGCCAGACAACCCACCCTGAGCAGCATCAGCTCCTCCTGACAGACCCCACTGCTTGGCCGAGGCCACCAGGAACTTTCACAGGCACCAGTGGTTTGTTTTTTCCACAGAGAAAACAGGGCTGCTGGTTTTCCACTGCAAGTTCAAGCAGTTGTTCACTTCCAGCCCCAGTCCCTCTGCGGATCATTCCCAAGCACTTCCGCTTGGACATCAGTGTGTGAATTTTTAATCAACATGAACTCTCTAAAATGACAACGCATCACTTTGGGCCAAAAACTTGCTGAGTTTTTCACTTGACATTTCTTCCAAACTACTTTTTCCTTGCAGTGATCCCTGAGAAAATGAGGGGGTTTTAAGCATAGCAATCTGGAAATTCATCCCACCTCACTTTTGCATCTTGAGCTCCAGTTCCAGCCTTCTGAGGGTGGGCCAAGAGCCTGATCCCAGGGACTGCCTTCCAGCTGAAGCCAGTGAGAGCATGGCAGAGCAGTGCCGGGGGGCAGAGCTCTGCTAAGGGAGCCTGGAAAATCCCCAGGGACCATATCCCTGCTCCCAGGGCAGGGAACCCCTCAGTCTCTGGCTTTGCAGCCATGCTGGGGAGGCTCTCACCCTTACACAGGGTCATTGCTGGGACTAGGAGCTGTTTGAGGGAGCCAGGGCTGGCAGGGGCAGTGGCCCTAGGCACAGCCCCGCTGCAGCTGAGCCCTGCAGCTGCACAGCCCTGATGGAGGGGCCACACTGGCACTGCCATGCTCCTGGGCACAGCCACAAGGGCTGCATTCAGGAGCCATTCCCGGTCCACCCTGTGGTTAAGCAGGAAAGCCAGGGCTCCTCCAGCACTGCCACTCACCCCAGTGCTGCTGCAGATGATGGTCAGCCCCAGCCTGGCAGAACCAAGCCCCTGGGGACAGTGGCACCTGCAGTGGGATGCTGCCACCCTCTGTGGCAGCCAGGTCACCTGCACTCACTTGCCTCTAGGGCTGTGGGAAAAGGACACCAAAGCCCACATGACCACCAGCACTCTCTGTGCCTGGCTGGGGGTGCTCAGCAGGCTCTGCAGGGACCTGAGCAGCTCTCACAGTCCCTGTCTCAGCCCCACGTCCCTCTTTTTTCCACGGCCTTTCCCATGGCCCTCAAGACCTGCAGGAGGAGATGTTGCCTGGGAGCAGCTCTGTGCTGTGGGCAGGAGTTGTCAGTGATGGGAGAGGGCAGTACAGCACAGACAGGGAGCAGCAGCAGCCATGGAGCCCTGCCCATCCCACAGCACCTTCCCTGTGCAAACTCAGCTCCTGCTGCCCCAGCAGAGACCCCAGAGTGGAGGCCATGGGTTCAGAAAAGACACAGGTTCCAGTGTGCTGCCATAGAGACAATTTCACTGAAACATCTCCTGACACAAACCTGCAAAAGAGGTTTACACCACATTGCAGTGAACTTGATGGAGTTCTAAAGTTATTTCTTTCTAAATACTTCCTACAGCAGGAGCAGGACCTCATCCCACTGGGCACCAGCCTTCCCAGCACCCAACCTTGCTCGTGCCTGTCCCACTGGAGCAAATCCCGTGCTGAAGCTGTTGGAGGCAGCGAGCACAGACTCCCCCAGACCCTGCTCTGTGCAGGGAAGTGGCCAAAGGGGTCCTCCTGGCACCCACGGGCCCTGGTGCCCCATGCCTGGTTTTCACCAAGGGCAAGTTTTCAGCATGAGCCCTGTTTCCAGCAAGGGCTGGCTCAATCCTGCTGGAGCTGGAGCCCAAGGCTGGGTGATGTTCTCCTCAGGGGAGAGGGCTAGAGCCGGATGGAGCTCCAGGCTACTGGAACAGGCATGTGGGAATGGTGACTGCAAAGGAAGCCTTAACAGGATCACAGGTAGACCTGCTTGTCATGCTTGGAATCTCCTTCCATCATCTCCTTGCCTGCTCCTCCTCCTCTTGGTGTTTTCCTCCTCCTTCCCCTTCAAGCTAGAGTGTGGATTTCCCAGCTGCTTTGCCCCAGCACTTTCCAGCATATCCCAGCTCCAGCCTCTGCAGTGCTCCTCTCCCAGAGCCTTCCCTTCCCTGCAGCCTGCTCTCCCCCTCCCTGCCCAGTCACTCCCGGCTGCTGGGCTGGTTTCCAAGGCTGAGCATCCCTCTTTTCTCCCGGGCTCCCCCTTACACCCCTCGCTCCCTGCAGACGCTCTGCCCATCCCTGAGGCTTCTCCTCTGGAGCATCCTGGTCACAGGCAGGCAGCAGCTCCCTGCTGAGTGACTAAACTGGACTCCACATGCTCCAGCTCAAGTGGGGAGCGCAGAGATAGGTGACAACCCAGTGACCTCCTCCCTCACCCCTGCCAAGGGCCCGTGGTGGCAGCAAAGCCCTCATCACATTGTGGGATCACACTAGGGACAGATGCTGCCACAGAGACACACGGACATGGGGGGCACCCTGTGGGGGTGGCAGTAGCTGCATGGCACGGGGCAGGGGGCCAGGTACCTGCCAGCCCCCAGGCAGAACGCAGATGCTCACCAGGGCTGTGGCATCCAGCACCCTGACCAGGCAAGGCTGAGCTGGCAGGGGACAGGAGCACAGGCAGTGCCTTGCAGCCATGCTGGAAACCCGAGGGGAGCCTGACAGAGAGTCCCAGGAATCCATCAGGGACGCAGAAACAGTAAACAAGGAAAGTAGTCCCGAAGCCCCAGCAGCACACAGCTCCCTGAGCTCCAGTGCACCCCTGGGTCCTAGTGCTAACCCCATGGACCTCACCCCCTGGCACGGGACACACAAACCCCCAAACCACCCCGCAGAGCAGCCTGAGAGTTCTGTGTTGCTCTGCAGCAGGGCCAGAGAATCATATGAGCTGCTTATGGTGAAGGGGGTGGGGGGAATCAGAAACACGGAAACTCCCTGCTCTTGGAGACTGAACCTTGATCTCCTCATGGGGGACTGGCAGGGGCAGAGATCTGCAGTGTCCCAAGCTGTAAAAGTGCCCCATCAGAGAATTGTAGAACTGACAAGTTTGGAAAAGACCTCTAAGCTCGAGTCCAAGCACCCCCATCGCCCCCAGGCTGCCCGAACCGCATGCCCCAAAGCTGTCATCAGACACCCGCTGCTGACTAAAACCCGGGCCAGCAGCAGCAGCAGCAGCAGGGCCGAGCATCGCGCAGTGGCCCTGGGGGACCCTACCTGGGTGCCAGCTCCCCATGGCTCCGGCGCAGCTCATCTCGCCGGGCTGGCGCTGCGTCCGAGGCAGCGCTTTCTGCAGAGCCGCCTCTTCCCACGCCCCGCGCAGTGACGGATGGATGGATGGATGTGCACTGCAGCCGCAGCCGGGATGGGATGGGAGCTGGGAACCGGGAGCAGGGCTGCCTTCCCGGCCCAACGCTGGGCTGCTCTCCCGGGCGTGCAGGGAGCATCCCCCG
This sequence comes from Regulus satrapa, assembly GCA_013396955.1. Lineage (NCBI taxonomy): Eukaryota > Metazoa > Chordata > Aves > Passeriformes > Regulidae > Regulus > Regulus satrapa. The sequence goes on along the minus strand of VWZN01012405.1, from coordinate 119,768 downwards.
GGGATGCCGGTGCCAGCCCCCCGCAAAGTCCTGACTCATCCCGGGCCCGGCACGCCCGCGGGGATCCTTCCGGGCGCGCGCCCGGCAGGGAAGGAGAGCTCGGCTGCACATCTTTATCCCAAGGTAACCTGGCACTGCCCTGCTCTCCCTGTCCCTGCCATGGGTCCCGGGGCAGCAAAACACTGTGCTGCCATCAAAACCCGGCACCCCGCTCCCCCCAGGTCGGGCCGAGCTGTCCCAGCAGCGGCGGCTGAACAGAGGCTCTTTCATCGGCCCTGTCCAGGATGAAGTGTCGAGCGTGACACCCAGCACATCCCTGTCTCCTGGGTACACGTNTTAGCCCAAGGTAACCGGGCACTGCCCTGCTCTCCCTGTCCCTGCCATGGGTCCCGGGGCAGCAAAACACTGTGCTGCCATCAAAACCCGGCACCCCGCTCCCCCCAGGTCGGGCCGAGCTGTCCCAGCAGCGGCGGCTGAACAGAGGCTCTTTCATCGGCCCTGTCCAGGATGAAGTGTCGAGCGTGACACCCAGCACATCCCTGTCTCCTGGGTACACGTCCCCTGCTTGTCCCCCGGGAGGGACAGCCCCACAGAGCAAACACGGGGGGGACACTGCAGGGTGCTCACACCCCACAGCGCAACAGAGGGGTTCCTGTAGCCCAGTGCTGACCCCACCAGGCAGAGGGACAGGTCCTGCTGTCAGCAAGCGCAAGAACACCCAGAACACAGGCAGGGACATGGGTGGGGTCCCGGGGGACAGGCAGGGGCTGGGCTACCCTGATCAGGTGTGGGCAACTTGCTGGGAGCAGCAGTGCCCAGGCAGGACCCACCAGTTCTTGCACATGCTGAGGGAAGTCCTGGACATGCTGAGCCATCAGGAACCCAGGGGGACAAAGCACAAGTGTGGGGAATTGCTGGGAGACCCCTGTCAGGCTCTGGCTGTCGGGAGACACAGAAGGCTCTGTGTGTCACTGTGACACTGAGGTGTCACTGTGTGAGTGACCACGCTGGATGCAGAAGGAGAAGCTCGGAGTGCCCAGCTGCTCACCAGTATGAGCTCCCCCAGTGGTATCCATGGGTTGGGATGCTCATGGACTGTTTCCCAGCCCTGGGGGAACCAGACAGGCAAGGAAGGGGTACCAGCCCACACAGCCCTCCCGGAGGCTGGACACCTTCACAGGGACTCCTGAGCCACGGAAGTGGCACAGCCCAAGGGGTCTCATTCTGAAACACAGAAGCCTGCAGCCAGAGAGAACCAGTAATCCCACACTTCCCAGCAAACTCATACTCCTCCAAAATCCTTGCCTGGTCTACACCCTAATCCAAACCTCAGCAGTGCAGTCCCCACAATTAAGGCAAGCCAGGGACCAGTGGTGCCTGCAGCTCCCGCAGGCCCTGAGGCCCCCATGGGAGCACCCACCGTGCCTAGGCAGCTTCACTATCCCCGATGGCACTTCCAGCCCTGAAGCTCCTCCTTTCCCAACTTTCCAGGAGGGTGCAGCCACTGGGGCTTGGGGCTACCAGTTCTTGGCTGCTCAGCACTGGTCAGGGCAGGTGTCACCCACAACTGAACGGAGTCCCTGGGTGGCTCCATCAAGTAGCCTGGGGAAAACAAAGGTAGGAAGGATCTTCCCTGCATCCCTGGCAGGAAACACTGATGGACACAGAGAAAGGGGCTCAGGCTATGGCCAGGCTGGAAGGGACCCACTGCATCCACTACCCACTAACCGCAGAGGGGCCTGTGGAAACTTCTCAGCTCCAAAAATCTTAGAAAGCATGGTCTGGCACTGGAACAGGCTTCCCAGGGCAGTGGTGGAGTCACCACCCCTGGGGGGAATTTAAAGGACATACAGATGTGGCACTGTGGGGACATGGGTGAGTTGTGGCTTTGACAAAACAGGGTTAAGGGCTGGACTTGACACACAGAATTCCTTCCCAACCCCAGTGGTTCCATGACTGGTGAGACCCCCCCAGGGTGCACAAGGACTGCAGAGAGCTGAACAGCTACAGGTTGCAAAAGGGGTCCCACTTGGGCCTTGTGGCTTCAGCACCTTGAGTGGGCCCAGGGAGGACCCCACTGGGCCACTGTGCCGTGCTGAACCCTTGCCCAGGCCAGAGCACACTGCACTGTGCTCGAGAAGTTGATCTCAGGCTGGGTGAGGCTGGAGGCACCTCTGGAGGCCACCTTGCCCAGCCCCTGCTCCACCAGGGCCACCCAGAGCCAGCTGCCCAGGATGTGACCAGGTGCCTTTTGAGTCTCTCCAGGGATGGAGGCTCCAGCATCTCCCTGGGCACCTGAACCAGTGCCAGGCCACCCTCCCAGTGCAGAAGTGTCTCCTGAGCTCGGAGGGCCCCTCCTGTGTGTCACTTTGTGGGGCTGTCCCTGGGCACTGCTAAGCAGAGCTGGCCCTGTCCTCTTGGTACCCCATGACAAGTTGCCACATTCGCTCTCTGAGGAGAGGCAACTGAACCCCTTGGGCTGGGGCTGGCACAGGCCAACTCAGGCAGCATTTTGGAGGGGGAGGCAGAGCCCAAGAGACCTTCATCCGTGTTTCAGCGCAGGCATGGGGCCAGCAGAAAGACATGAGGCATAGTCCCACCCCTCAGAAGAGCCCCCCAAACTGCCATAGTGACAACAGGCTCAGCAAGGACCCAACTAACTCCTGAGTCATCCCATGGAGATGAGCCTGGACCTGCTCCTGCACCTCCTCACCCACCAAGAAACTACACCAAGATGCCTCCTGGGGGAAGGAGCAGTTTGAGGGCCCCACAGGTATTCCCCCTGCCCCAGAAGTGCCCCTCAACCAAGCACTGACCTGAGCTCCTGCACAAGCAGTGCTGTTGGAGAGTCCTCCCTTGCTCCTGCTGACCCTATGGCACCATTTCTTCACACCCCTGTGATCCCACACAGCACAGGAGGGCATTGCCTGCATCCCCCACAACCACCTGGAGCACAATTTGGTGATTCAGGCATGGAAGCAGAGCCAGCTCCCTCAGACCACAGTTGGATACAGCTCAAGTCCTGGAAGAGGTCAGGGCTGAGCTGGGCTTTGGTTTCAGTTCAGTGTCCCAGGAAGCCCTTAGATCCCAGCAGAGGATGCTGTGGGGGCAGAGAGGCACTGGTCTCATCCCTGCACCATCACCCTGGCAAAGCTGCCAGCCATCCCTTTGGAGGCATTTGGGAACCTGGAGGAAGGCACAGAGCTGCTGACAGAGCCTCTGACTTCAAGCACTAACATGTTCCTCATTAATTTGGTAGCAATAAAGCTGGGGTGGAGGGAGCAGAGGGCTGGCACAGCCCATCTCTGCTGTGCTGGAAAGGCTGGAAAATCAATTGAAAAACGTCATCTGAACTAGCCCTGGGCACATCCCTCACTGCACCCTCTGGCATGCTCACAGGGAGGGAGGGAAGTGTTGGGGGCACTGCTGGAAGGGGCTGCCCCACTGCCCTGCACCCACAAGCAGAGGAAGGGCTGGCACAGCTCAGGGCCAGGGGAAGGGGTGCCTGGAGCAGTAGGAACAGGGACCAGGTCCTGGGCTGCACCAGCCCTGCTTGGGGCTGGCCCTCATGCCCAGGGGCACGATGGCTCTCCCTGCTCAGGAAGGGGACTGTGACTGTGGGGACCAGACTGGCCAAGAGCTGCTGCAGTCTGGCCTCATGCTGGGGGAAAGGACTGTCCTCTCTGTGTCCCTTCCCCAAGCTCACCCAATCCTGACAGTGGAAACTGAGGCACGTGGGGCTCAGTCACAGCAAGGCACCCTCCCTGCCCCTCACCCCGCTGGGAGATGTTGGCATTTGGGATCAGCCTCATCCTATAGCCAGCTGCCATCTCAGGCCCCCAGCAGGGAAACACCCCATCAGTCCTTGAGGGTTTCAATCCAGTGAGGGCCCATCATTCCCTGTAACCTCCAGCCATCAGAGGCACCCTCAGGCACCCCAGTCACAGGAAGACACTGTCCCCACACATGTCCCTGCTGCCCTTCCCAGTGTGAGCAGGAGAAGGGAGGATTTGGGAGGTCAGGAGCTCTGGCGTGACACAGCTGATCCACACCCACACCACTCTTTTCCCAAAACACCCCACTTGGACCACTTGTCTGCTCAGCTCTGTCCTAAGCACCTACCTCACAGCACTCACTAGAGGGGCTGCTATTTGAATATTTGTGAGGTTTAGCCCAGTTCCCCATTTTTAGGATGCCTGGCTCACATTTTCTGAACATCTGCAGATACTAGGGCAGGTTTCCCTCTGGTTCCTCCCCACCTGACCCTCTCCCAGCTATGTTTGTCACAGAGAGGAACATTTGTCACAGAGAGGGGACCCTGTGGCTGCTTAGCCACGAGCCCCATTTCCACCACTGACAGACTGAAACAGTCCCCAAATGAGACTAAATAACACAAACATGTGCAACACAGGCCCCTGTCCGTGCCAGGATTCCACAGCAAGCTAAGGAACAGGAGCAGGGCTGCTGACTCATGGTATCCACCAGGACAGGAACACCAGACAGCAGCCTGTCCTTGGGCAGGACCCACAGCTCCAAGGAGAACCTGTAGGGCAGATGAGGAACCCTTTGCTGTGCATGGAAACAGCCCCTGATATCCATGGCACAGCAGATCCCAGGATGCTGCAGGGAAGGACACAGCCCCTCTGCGGGAGCCCAGGTGTGGGAAGAGAGGATTTTCAGCTTTTGCCAAGGCAAGGGCAGCTCAGAGGCCTCGTGGGTGCTCAGGCCTCACAGGAAATTATCAAAGATACGAGACAAATATTTTTAAGGGAAGGGATGTAAGAGAGATCAGAATGGGGAGAAGAGAGAGCAAGTGAGCTCGGAGCTGTGGCAGGGTGGGGAGCAGCACATGGGCTCCTTTACCAGCTCTGACCTTCCTTGTAGGGGACACCCTGGGACAGTGAGATACAGAGGGAATGCAGGTGCAGAGGAAAAGGTACCTCAGTCCTGCCCCAGGACTGAAACTGCACTGCAGGGAGCCCCTCATCCCAACCCAGCCCCCCTCAGTGCTGCCCACACCAGGGTCCTGTCACCTCTGCCCGCCCCAGAGGCAGGACATGCTGGGCCGTGCCTCAGGACAGGGGTGTCTCACTGCTTTGGGAAACCTCCAGGGCTCCCCACACCAGCCAGGCTCGCTGATATCCATCCTTGTGTTTTCCTTTTATCCAAGTTTATCTTGGGCAGTGCTCCAGTGACTGGAGTCCCCATGACCCCCGGACTATGGCTGAAGCAAAGCTCCTCAGGAGCTGAAACAGGACCAGCATCCAGGGAAGGACATCCCCCTTGAGCTGGCCCACAGCAGCCTTGGCAGAGATGGATGGCAAGAGGTTCAGCCTGGAACAAACTTTCTTACCTGGCTTTGACTGCCATGAAAACATTTCCCCAGTCTCGCTTCTGTACAAATTTACAACAACAGCATTTATGTCCCCACAAAGCTGAGGAGAATCCTTTGGCATCCAAGTGCTCAAACACGACAAACACCCAAACTGGGGTCAAACTGAGAACCCTGCAGTGACTTGTAAAATGCAACCAAAAAACGCAAAGCTGCCCAGCAGCTGTGCTGGCTGGATCCAGGACCTTGGCAGGTACCTATTTGGGGGAACACCCCACTTCCCCAGAGCAGCTCCTTGTGTAGGGGAAACCTGAAGGACACAGAGGAGAGCTGTTCCCAGCCCTCCCCACCCTCCATGGAGGAGGCAGGGAGGGAACAGGGCATGCCACCAAGCCTGGAGGAGCAGGAGTGGAGCTGCCCCATGCCCACCTCCATGAGCCCCACATGCTCCCAGCCCCCATCAGCTCCTCACATCCCCCAGGAGCTGGGAGCCCTCAGCCCCAGTGCTGCTGCACATGAAAAATGCCCCCACCCCATCCTGGAGATTGTCTTTACTCCCATTCTCTCCTGCTTAACACCCTTCAGACATTCCTGGTTGTCTCTGAGCAGCAATCAGCCCTGCCCAAGCCGCTTTCCCTGCCTGTTTGCAGGATGTATTTATAATGTGTGGTTTATCCACATTAATGCAGTGTCACCACCACACAACCAACACACCCTGACCCCTCCTGCACAAACCCCAAAGCACCAAAATCCCCAGGCATGCCCACAGCACCCACCCCTAAACCTGAGTGTTTGAAACTCTGTCCCGAGTCCTACCGCACACGTGTGGCTTAGCTGGGTTCCAGCTGCTGCAGGGAAACTGGAACTTGGAAATTTCCATCCTCTGAAGCATCTCACAGATACACAAAAGGACTAAAAGGATGTCAAAGGAGATTGAACAGGAGCCAGGAATAGCATCTAGGGAAGGACCATAGCCAGACATCCCCCTTGAGCTGGCCCACAGCAGCCTTGGCAGAGATGGATGGCAAGAGGTTCAGCCTGGAACAAACTTTCTTACCTGGCTTTGACTGCCATAAAAACATTTCCCCAGTCTCACTTCTGTACAAATTTACAACAACAGCATTTGTGTCCCCACAAAGCTGAGGAGAATCCAAGTGCCCAGACACCCAACTGAGAACTCCTCAATGACTCGCAAAATGCCACCAAAAAACCCCCACTGTCAGGATTCAGCTTGACACAGGACACCTGCTCTGCAGAAGTCTTTCAGAAGGAAAGCAGAGGCTGGGAAGCACTGTCCTGGCCATGCACTGAGGATGCAGAACAGCCTCTGACCCCTTCCTGAGCTACAGCACCAACGATGGGTGAAGGCCCTGAGAGGATTGTACCTGTGGGCAGTGCTTATGGCTCCAGGTGAGGGTATCTAAGCAGGAAAAGACATGGAAAGATACCCAAGAAAAGTTTTTGAAGCATGTGCTTGCATTGATTCAGAATAGCTGAATGGATTTCAGCCTAGAAAAAAGAAGGTTCTGGGAAGAGGGCAGAGCATTTTCCAGTGCCTGAAGGGGCTCCAGGAGAACTGGAGAAGGACTGGGGACAAGGGATAGAGGGACAGGACACAGAGAATGGCCTCCCACTGCCATAGGGCAGGAATGGGTGGGATATTGAGAAGAAATTGTTCCCTGGGAGGGCGGGCAGGCCCTGGCACAGGGTACCCAGAGAAGCTGTGGCTGCCCCTGGATCCCTGGCAGTGCCCAAGGCCAGGTCGGACGGGGCTTGGAGCAACCTGGGACGGTGGAAGGTGTCCCTTTCCAGGGCAGGGGTAGAACTGGATGGTCCTTAAGATCCCTCAAACCCAAATCATTCTGTGTTTTCCAGTTCTGTCAGATGTGCTGGAGCTCCCTTGGCAGGCAGAGCACATCTCCCCAGCTCAGAGCTGCTGTACCGGGCAGCCAGGCTCGGGAAACGCTGATAAGATGAGGGAAAACATCTTCTCTGGCTCCTCCCGCGCTGCCCTCCTTCCAGCCCATTAATCCCCGCGCTGCAGCAGCCCGGGGCCGTCTCGCAGCCCTGCTGTGAATCATCGGCACCGAACGCTGACTCACAGAGGTGAGTGAGGCTCCGGATGCGGCTGACGCGGGAGTCCGGGCCCGCAGGCTGCTCTGGGCCCCTGCAGCCCCCACTGCAGAGGGAGACAATGCCTCAAGAGGTGCTTAACCCACTCAGGGAGCACCTGCATCCATCCCGGCCCGGTGAGCCTGGAACAGTCTGTGATGGAGAGCAGGATAGTGATAGGACAAGAGGGAATCATTCCAAACTAAAATAAGAGATTTAGATCAGATGTTAGAAAAAATTTCTTCCTTGTGTGGGTGGCGACGCCCTGGTGCACATTGCCCAGAGAAGCTGTCGCTGCCTCATGGTCCCTGGCAGTGTCCAAGGCCAGGCTGGATGGGCTCGGAACAGCCTGGGACAGCTAAAGTTGTCCCTGCCCATGGCTGGGGTGGGACAAGACGAGCTTTACGGTCCTTTCCAACCCAAATCAGTCTGGGATTCCATAACTCCTCTCTTGCACCACCACCTGCGCCAGAGCTTTATCTTTCTCAGGTTAGAGAGCTGTTCTCCATCCCAGCAAACCCCTCTCTCTCCCTCCCTCCTGATCCGGGCTGTTTTTGTCATTGTCTTGAGCAGCCAGGGCAAAGTTCCTTCTGCCTTTCCACTCTTGGAAGCTCTGCAGCTCCCCAGGCCTCTGTGCCCCACCATGGCCCAGCCCTGCAGAGATCCAGTGGCAGTCACAGCTCAGCCCTGTGTGGAGAAGCCAACAGCCCTGGTGGGTGACAGGAGCCCTCTAGAGCCACTGTCCAAGCAGCAGGACCTGCCTCCACCCCAAGTGGGAAGTGTCTGCTTAGGTCCATCAGGTTCCAGCCTTGGTCCTTCCCAGGGCTGGTCCAGAGGCTCTCGGAGAGCAGCAGGTCTCCAGAGCCCTGTGGAGCTGCCCAGGGAGGTCCCTGCAGCCCCAGCAGCTCCTCTCTGTGCACCCGGGCACCGAATGCTGCTGGGGCCCAACCCCACACATCCGGCTCCTCCTCCTGCCTGGGGTCTTGGCTGCTCCCGACAGGAACAGATCCTGCTGCCTGCAGCTGGATGGACCTTGGGGTTCACTCCTCCTCTCTGCCTGGCTCCTGCAAGTCCCCACTAGCTGGGATAGCACAGCTTTGATCACAGCAGCAAAATATGGGATCAAATTTTCTGACCTCTAATCCCCGCACATTTCTCTCAATCCCCGTCTCCATGTTCCCTCCTCAGCTGTCCCCTCAGTGTTCCCCTGGTCAGTCACAGAGATGGGTATTTTAGCCTCCACGTCTTTTTCCAGACAATCACAATATCTCCTGGTGTTCTCCATTTTCAGTCAGGCAGTTCCCTGCTGGCCTCACGCTGCATCCCAGGGGCACCTCACTTTCCGCAGGAGCAGACGGATGATGAGGTGCTGGGAGAGGCTTTGCTCCTCCCCTGCCACCACCACCCACCACCACCCACCCTCTCTGCAGCCACCAGGTGCCTGCAGGCATTGTCCCTCCATCCCCCCAGCCTCACCCATCCATCCCTATCCCCACTGCACGTGCAGGGTCACAGCCACTCTGCCCCATCCCCTCCAAGCCTGCCTGCTCCCACCCCTTGGCCAGGAGCATTTAGAAGGATGGCAGAGCAGGAGAGCGTGTTGCTCTCCTACCCAGCAGGATGGTATTGAGCTCAAAAACACTGCACTGGGAACATGAAGGGCAGTGTGAGCATTCCCTCTTCACATCAGACGCCTTGGTCCCCAGCCTGTGAGCAGGTTTCACACCAGCCCAGGTGAATTCCATCACCCTGTCCCAATCTGACCCCAGCTGTCCCACCCCATGGCAGCACAGCACCAGGAAGCACCAGCTCCTCATCTCAAGTGCTGTGTCCAGTTCTGGGCCCCTCACAAGAGCGACTTTGAGGGGCTGGAGCCCTCAAGTTCCCCTCTCCTGTCCAGAGAAGGCAATGGAGCTGGGGAAGGGACTGGAGCGCTAGGAGTGGCTGAGGGAGCTGGGGGGCTCAGCCTGGAGAAAAGAAGCCTCATGGGTCACCTTCTGGCTGTGCACAACTCCCTGACAGAAGGGGACAGCTGGGGGAGATTGGGCTCTGCTCTCAGAGAACAATGGACAGGATGAGAGAAAACAGCCCCAAGTTGCACCAGCAGAGTTTTAAATTCGGTATTTTGGAAAAATTCTTCAGTGAAAGGGTTGCCAGGAATTGGAAAGGGCTGCCCAGGCAGGTGGCAGAGTTCCCCTCCCTAAAGGTGGTCAAGAAATGATTGGATATGGCACTCAGTGCTACAGTTTAGTTGACAAGGTGGTGATCAGTCACAGGTTGGAGTTGATCTAGGAGGCCTTTTCCAACCTGAATGACTCTGCAGCTCGGGAAGGGAAGAGCTTAGAGGTCTAAACCGGCTGGTGGAGGAAATCACTATAGACTGACCACGGGAGGCTGATCCCAGGGAAACTGCTGGGACACATCCACTCCTGTCCCTCTGGCACAGAGCCTGCCTGCCTAGGGCGGGCAGGAAGAGCTGGTCCCTTCCTGGGGACAGGCCCTTTAGGGCTCTGCTGGCCACTTCAGACACCTTTGTCCAGACAGGTGGGTGCTGTCGTGCCCTGAGCCAGCCTGGCAAGCTTGGGCTGTCAAGCTGGTGTGCTCAGCTCCACTGACCTGACCTAGAGCTCCCCAGGGACGCTGAGCCAGGGAAAAGGAGCCGAGCCAAGCCCGGGCTGAGGCACCACTGAGCACCACTGAAGCAGACAGAGCAGACAGTGGTTCGTCATCGACACGGAGTGTGACAGCCAGGCTGGAGCTGCCAAATAAAGAATTGGGTCAAGTGGGGAAAAATAGGAGAGCAAAGGCAGTAAGGGTGGGATGATCTCACGGGAACAGGCTCACGTGAGGGCAGTAATCCTGTGTGACACCTCCAAAAGCTTCAGGATCCACCACCCGAAGGGGGCCCATGGTGTGGGACTCTACCTCCCTGCTCTCCTGCAGCCTGTCCGGCCTTAATTGACATGTGTTGAATGTGTGTTTGGGCAATTATGGATTTAAATGATGTCAGCAATTGCCAGGAGCCCAGACATCTGCTCGCTCATCATGCCCGAGCCAGGCAGTGTGGAGACATCTGACCCTGCTGACAGGCAGCAAAGGGCCTCCCCTCCACAGCTTCCTCCTCCCCAGCACCATCGCCTGCAGGGGACAGGCAGTGACCTCCTGCCCACAGTGCCAGCCCCTGATCTGGGGTTAATAGAGCAGCCTGAGTTTATTCTGCAAAACTACACCCTGGAAGTCAAGATCAGCATCCCTGCAGCTCCAGAGGCATTAGGCCACATGTCAAAAATGAATCATGAGAAAGTTAGGGAGGGGGGAAGAGAAGCCACCAAACTGACAGGGAGTCATCCTGCGAGCCAGGCTGGAATCAGGCAGCGATGGCAGATCACTGTGACAGCTGCCAGTGCCCAGAGAAGCCGGGGCAGAGCCCATCCCGAGACACTAAACTTTCCTTCCAGCTTGCTTCTGCTTCCCAGCTTGCTCTGGCCCCAACCCTTCTGGCACCAGGAAAAACCAGGGAAGAGGAGCACTGTGTAGGGAGAGTTCGTGCTGTGGGTCAGGAGATTGATCTACATAGACTCCATCCATCAGGAGGCTAAATATGTTGATTTATTAAGTTCTGTGTAAAGAGCAGAGAGCAATACCTGCAGGCAGACAGGCAGGCAGGCAGCAGCAGCAGACAGCACAGACAGCAGTGTGTCTGTCCAAAGCATCTAAGGTACATTGGTAAGACACCATACATTGGCTAAATTCTATAAACATCACTATTGTTATGGAGAATTTCTCCCCAATTCTCAAAACATTCCAGAGACAAGTCTGGCTTATGTGGCAACAGGAGCACGACCTCTGCTGCATCCCAGGGAGATGGGGCTGAGGTGCCTCCTCCTCCTCCTCTGAGCCTGCCAGATGCAAAGGCAGCATCTTCCCTGCTCCTCCTTGCACCACAGGACATGGTCCTTTTGCCAGACATGGGGAAACTTGGGGCCACTTTAAATAAGGCTTCACTCCTACCCTTTTGAGTGACACCTCCCAGCTGAGTAAATAATCCAGGAATGAGTTGCTGTGTTCCCTCAGAAGCCAAGAAACACCTTCCACAGCCTCATTAGCGCCCAAAGGAAGATGTCCCAGCTGGTGGGCAGGAGAGCTGTGAGTCAGCCCTTGCAAGCACCCAGTGCCTCTCCAGATGGGAGCGCAGCCCAGACACCATGGAGTAGGGAGAGGGAAGAGTCAGCAGATTCTGCAGCCCCCAGTCCCTCCTGGTTTTTCCCCCTGCTCCCACTGGAGCAGGATGGGACCAGCAGCACCACCACAGCCATCATGTGCCACCACAGAGCCCTGGTCACAGCACCATCCTCGGGGCAGACAGTGTCCTGCTTGCTCAGTGCTCTGGGCACTTTCCTGCTTTCCTTGGCACCCACAGGCCCTTCCCAACTCACCTCCAAAAGCCAAGTCCTACTCATGCCCTCAGCCATGCCAGGGCCTTGGCTGCACCTGCCCAGCAGCTCCACAGTTCCACAGCCCGTGAAGGTGACACAGGGATGATGCTATTCCAGTTCCAGCCCAATTCCCCCACTCTCTCCCTGGGACAGCCACTCAGCAGCACAAACAGAAGTCTCTTTCTGTCACCAGTGGTGAAAAACTATCCTCTGCTCCCAGGTAGAGCCCTGGCTCCCTGAGAGCCATCTCTGCTGCTCACCAGTTCCCTCCCTGACTGGGGACAGCTGGCACACAGCACCTTCCTGCCAGCACAACCACACTCCCTGCAGGCTCACAGGGACCCCAAAACAGCCCAGCACACAGGACCCATGAGTGTGGTACTTGGGAACAGTGGGTGCATGAAGGACAGATCCTCATGGCAGGATCCACAGCAAACCAGGCATTCCCTGTGCCTGCACAGCCACCGGCACTTCCACGCCACTGCCTGATCCCTGACCATTGCTCCAGGGAAGAGCCCAGGGGTCTGGAAGTCCACTGGGGCTTCCTGCACTGCCAAAGGCTGCCCAGCTTGGCCCCTCCATCACTCCAGGCAGCCCCATAAAGCCAGGAATGTGCCTATTCTACAGAAACACCGGCCTTTCAAAAGGCATGGCTTGCACAGTCAGCAGAGTGGGGAATGCACCAGGAGTGGAGAGAGGGGAAAATCATGATCCAGTGGCACAGCTGGGGCTTTCAGCTCCTGCAGCAAAGTCCAGCAAGGAGCACTGACTGGACAGGAGAATGCTGGGGAGAAAGCAGGTGCTCAGCACTCAGCATACAACATCCTCCAGTGCCATGGCATGTGATGAACCAGCCCTGATGAACCACCCCCAGAACATCCTTTCCTTCTTCCAGGCAGACAGGGAAGGCTTTTTCTCACCTGCAGGATGTCCTCTAAGCCAAACACCCTCCCAGTGCCTTACCAGCACCCAGCCTTGGGAAGGGCACAAAGAAACAGGAGCCAAGGCCACAACATACCCAGGCAGGGTTAAGGTCACCCAGTCCTCCTGTGCCAGCCCGAGTGTCCCTGTCACAAAACAGCCACAGCCTAAGAAGGGCCCAAGGCAGCCAGGCAAAACTGTCCCAGAGGACTCCTGCAGCATTCCACAGCCAGTCCACCCACACGCCCAACCCCCAGCCCAGCCAGAGGGCTGCAGGGAGTCTCAGGGTGCAGGAGCCTTGGGACTTCCCTCTTTTGGCCCTGCTTCCCAGAGCCAGGCAGGAAAGTAGTGCTGAGGCAGCAATCACAAGCAAAAGGGTCAACAGAGCTTCAAGACATCTTCCTTCTCCAGGGAAGGGTTTGGGTGATCTTGGGCAGAGAAACCCCAAATCAGGGTTTGGTGATCCTCTCCTGCCCCAGGACAGGGAGGTGTGGAGCAGGAGTTCCCACCAAGTTGCCTGGGAGGATGTGGGAATGCCAGAGCAGGCAGGCAGGGCTCAGGCAGGGATGCAGGCAGGGATGTGCTGGGAATGGTACCCGGGAAGCTCCACCTCTGCCGGTTGCTTGGCAACCAGCATCCCGCAGGAGCCACCGCGCCCGCACAGCCCCGCTGCAGAGCCGGGCAGCAGAGGGGAGCCCAGCAAGCACCCAGGGGCCAGCCCTGCCGCCCGCCAGCCTCCCCCTTCCTGCTGGAGCACTGGGATGGCTCCATGGGGATGTGCTCCTCTGCACTCTGAGCTGCAGCCAGAGCTCAGCCCCACCTTGGCACAAAGGGGCTCCAGGTAAGGGATCCAAATGAGATCTTCCAAGCCCAGGTCCAGCTGCTGCCTCCAGAAATTGATAAATGCTGTGTAGGGAGTGGAGAGGACACCTGGAAACACCTTCATCATATCTGAGCCCATCTCAAGAGCCAGTCCAGCTGACTGGGATCCCAGAATGGTTTGGGTTGGAAGGGATCTCAAAGCTCATCCAGTCCCACCCCTGCCATGGGCAGGGACACCTTCTACTATCCCAGGGTGCTCCAAGCCCCTCCAACCTGGCCTTGGACACTTCCCGGGGTTCAGGGTCAGCCACAGCTTCTCTGGGCACCCTGTGTCAGGGCCTGCCCACCCTCATGGTGGTAAGGCATTCCTTCCCAATATCCCATCCATCCCTGCCTTCTGGCAGTGGAAAGCCACTGCCTGTGTCCTGTCACTCCAGGCCCTTGTCCCCAGTCCCTCTCCAGCTCTCCTGGAGCCCCTTTAGGTGCTGGAAAGGGCTCTAAGATCTCTCTGCAGGCTTCTCCAGGCTGAACACCCTCAGCCAACAGAAGCCAACATTCCTCCAAACAACTTAAAATTGATTTGCATGGAAGAAAGTGCTACAAGTTCACAGGAGATGAGCAGCAGATCTGTAAGTAAAACAGGCTCAAGGAAGAGAATTTGCTCTTGCAAATGTATTTTTGGGCTCTGCCTGCAATTTATGGTGCTGTTCATCTCCCTTCCAAGGGAAGACAGATTACCTGGCTGGAAAGCAGAGCTAGAAAGTGCTGTATTAACAATGGAAAACCACAGCTGGAAAATAGACCTTTGGGGGCTGCCTTCCTAAACTATCCCCAGCATTAGTGTTTCTGGTAGAGCTCTGACCTCTCCCCAAGCTTTCCCTTTGATTTGGCACCTCAAAATGTGACAGATCACCAGTGCTGCAGGAAATCAATGCACAAAATGCAGGAAATTAAGGCTTCCACGAGCTTCCCACCCTGGCATTGCTCCCTTCCACCCTAGGCACTAAAGGAGAAAGCTGCATTTGACTGCTCCCCAAAGTCCCAGCTCCCCTCACCCCCAGCCAGGGCATCCATCCCTGCTGGCACATGGATGTGCTGAGTGCTGGTGAACAGCATCCCACACTGGCTCACCCACCAGCAGCATCAAACCCTAAGGTTTTTCAGGGAAGTGGAGGAGACTATCTTAGGTAGGTTATTTTTGGTTTTTTAAAAATACAGTAAGGTGATTTTTTTTTTTTTTGCAACAAAATTCCTGTTTCTAAAAGGATTTTAAACCAAAAGAAAAATCCCCAAAAATCCATTCTTCCCTGAGTGCAGGTTGACCAAGGCTCAGGGGGCCGGTCACAGGGCAGCCAGGAGCAGTTCCCAGGAGCCCAAAAGGCTGCTCTGCAAAGGCCTATGAGGTACAGCTGGCACTGGCTTCTGCCAGAGACCGAGGTGCTGACCCGTCTCCAAGCACTGCCTTAGTCCAGGCCTGACACCACAAACAATGCCACTACTTGGGATTTATTCCATTTGCTTTGTAACACTCCCAAAGACAAAGCTGAAAACTCCTTTTCTACCCCTGCTGAGCTGCCAGTTGACTCAGCCCTGTGCAGGCAGCAGCACCCAGAGCCCGCAGGCAGCTCTGCACCCCTCCTGCCCATGCCATGCCCTCAGAACCCGCAGGGCTCCGGGCCGGGGGTGCCACCAGCCCTGCCACGTCCTGTGAGCCCTGTCACTGATCCCTGCCCCGCTCCCGCACTGCAGCCAGCAGCAGGGGGCAGGGAGCTGAGTCATTTCAGCCCCAGTCCCACCAGCAGCTGTGCAAATCCATTCCAGGGGTTGGAATCTGGGCTCTAGGATCGATGCACAGAGCCCTCGGCTCCGCTGCAGAGCTGCTCCAGCCTCTGTTCCACCCCCACCTCCCTCCAAAGCCTCAGTGCACGAGGGACCCCCATGCCAGCCCCCTCCCAGGCACGGGACAGACATTTTCTGGAAAGCAAATATTGCTGCTTTTCCCTCGCTCTCCCCAAGCCCTTCCATTTTACCTCCTGGACAAACCTGAACACAGCAGTTGTTTTTCTGTGCTGTTTAATCTCTCCCCAGCTCCCAGAGGATGTTCACTCAGCGCCTGCACAAGCTTAGCTACCTTTGATGTGTCTCAAATTCTACCCCCAGGCAGGTGACAAGCATTCAGGGAACTTGGACAATTAAATGACAAGAGAAGGAAGGACTGAAGGAAAAGCTTAAAAACGTGATAATAAATAAATAAAGGAGAAACAGAAAGCACACCTGAGCAAAACCTTCCCACCACACCCAAGGGCAGACCCTGAGGGGAGCAGAGCCTGAGAGAAGCACCAGAACCTCCTGCTCTGAGGAGGGTCCCAGCACAGGCACCCTGAGCCCTACACTGGGAGCAGGGATCCCACTGTCACAGCTGGTCTGGCCATACCACAACAAATCCCAACATAGCAATTTGTGACCAGGAGATCCTGGCCCATGCTCCTGCCCTCCCAGTTAAACTGGAAAAGCTTCAGGCAGGGCCAGGAACACAAAGCCAGAGGTGGCTCCAGCTCGGCCGGATCCACCCCAGACTGAGCCCTCTGTCCCATCCAGCCTGGGCTGGCATAGCACCATGTGCTCCTGCTCACCAGGGGTCACCCCTTGGAGACCCGAAGGTGGTCCATGACCGATCCCTTCGAGAAGAGGAGAGAAGCCTTTCCAAGAGCTGGGACTGCCCATCTTGGTCACCAAGGGAATGAGCCAAGAGGTGGCAAGGCCACCAGCCCCCCAGATAGCATCACCCTGTTGGGGCTGGCACAAAGGACACACCTGGAGACGGTTCTGGAGCATGGGCCCTGCTCCATGCCAAAAGCACCCATAGCCACCAGACTTCCTGACCTGACTTCAGGGCACCATCCAGGGCAGCCACAGCCATCAGGAGCCACTGATGAGGGTGCTCACAGCACCAAGGCCTCTTGGCACACAGATGGCTCAGCACTGTGTCCCCTTCAACAGCCTCAGAGACTGTCCCTGGTGGCAGCAAAAGGGTGACACAATCCTCCTTGCAGCCGCAGCATCCGCCACATCCCACGGCTCTGTCTCCCCGGCAACCCAGGTACCTTCTCACTTGCAGCTGAGCAGGCTTGTGCAGAAAAGCCAAGCTGCATCCAGAGTAGGATTAGGGCAGCCCTCTCCTTCCCTCATCCTCCCAAAATTCATACAGCCCCAATTTTCCACCCAAAATCCATCATGAAGCACAACCTCACAATGAGGAACGGGAAGTGCAGCGCTCCCACCCAGCCCACCTGCCTCCCCACCAGTGCCTGTACTGGCCAGCATTGGGATTTTGGCTGGAGGAAGATGGGAACTGTGGAGCAGGTGGAATGACAGCGCTGTCTCAGCACTGGCTGTCTTGAATGACAGCATACACACAGGAGCTGGACTAGTGACACCAGTTGCAACGAGACCCAACCTCCCACTCCATCCAGGGGCCTGAGGCTCCGAATGCTTCCCCAGAGTGCAAAGCTCCCCCAATGCCCTACCAACCCTCCAGTATCCCACCAAGTGTCCTGCCTGCTGCACATAATAAAGGAAAGAACAGCGAGGGCTGCAGGAAATAGACTGGAAGAAGCCAGAGAGGTGCTGTTGGAAGATGATGCCCCAGAGCACACCTGGATCAGGGCAGGTGCTCTCCTGAACACGATCCAGCCTCTGCTGTTCCCCTAGCAGCAAGTCCTGCAGATCCCCAGCCCACACTTGGCCTGCTCAGATGCTGCCCACAGTTTCACATCCCTTGGGCCCTGCTGTGCCAGAAAAGCTGCTGAAACACCAGTCCTGGGTGGCAAATTCTCCTCCGCAGGGATCCAAGAGCAGACAGCTCTTCCTCTCCACCCAGCCCAACAGGGATCCCCAGTGCAGCAAGGCAGGAGCCCCCCCCAGCCCTTCACACCCTTGGCCAGGAGGAGTGGGGAGGTGGGACATGAGAGGTCTCCATCACCTGCCAGGGGCTTGGGGGAGCACAAGGCCATCAGAGCAGCAAAGCTGCATCTTCCCAGGAAAGCCCCAGCTCCTGCTGCCTGAGCACACAGCCCTGCATGCCACAGAAGGGGCAGGATCCCAGCGTGGCTCTAGGCAAAGGAGGCTCCAGCAGCCAGGCA
This sequence comes from Regulus satrapa, assembly GCA_013396955.1. Classification (NCBI taxonomy): domain Eukaryota; kingdom Metazoa; phylum Chordata; class Aves; order Passeriformes; family Regulidae; genus Regulus; species Regulus satrapa. The sequence continues at coordinate 102,003 of VWZN01012405.1, read as the reverse complement.
CAGGGATCAGACATGGGTGGGCACCCCAGCCTGCCCCACCATGGCCCAGCATAAGGGAAGCCCAGGTCCTGAGCGCTGCGATGCACGAGAGGTTAAAGGCTCAGCCAAGGCAAGCAAGGCTTTGGCCAGCAGCCAGCCTTTCCCAAGAGTTTGAGGGAGCTAGCAGTTCCCCCAGCCTTCAGGGCCCACATTGCCACATACCACAAACCTGTTTGCTCAGCCCAAGCAGCACAGAGCAAGGCTCATTGACCAAGGCATGTCTTGCAGCCAGGATAGGCCCCAAATCAAGAGGAAAGTGCAGCAGCAGCCCCGGGGCAGGGCAGGGACAGGCAGGACACTGCCCTGGTACCCACAAGCAGCACTGCCAGCTCCCACTGGCTGTGCCAGGGCTGCCAGCCCTGCCAGGGTCCTGCTGCAGTGAGGGGTGGAAGTCAGGGAGCACAGAACAGCCTTATTCCCCAGCTACTCTGTTAAACAGCCCAACAGTTTTTCTCAGGCCAAAGGAGATCTGTGCCGTGCCCTTGGCCAATTCCTCTAATAGGAACCTAATCCTGCCCAGGGTGTTGAGGGGGCTCCTCAGCAGGTGCTCCATGTTCACCTGAGCTTTGTGGGCATTAAAAGCTGCCTGTGAGAAGAGCTATGGGACTGAACCCCTCAGTGACACATCCCAACAGCTCCAGAGCCCTGCCTGGAAAACAGAGTGGCCACGCCAGGAGCTGGCCCTGCCCTGCTGAGCCCCCGTGCTTTTTGGGATGGGGAGTGGCTGTCCAAAAGGTGCCACAGCCAAGTCAGCCTGGACAGGGACCAGGAGCACCAGCGCTGAAGCCATCCCTCCCCTCCTACTCCAAGCCTCACACAGGGATGGCACTGGAACCATGGAGTGTCCTGGTGCTTCAGGGGAGGAAGGCTGAACCAAAGGCTGTGATGGCAGCAGCCAGCACCCTGGGAACCCAGTTCAGATGCCATTGCCCACCAGCAGGCACTTGGGCTGGACTCCAGGAGCAGGCAGGGGTGCTGCAGCCCTTGTGGAACACCCCTCACCAGGGAATGCTCTTCCCCTGCCAGTGACTGGCAGAGAGCTGCTCCCATTCTTCTTCCCGCCCGCAGAGGAAGGCAGAGACCACGGGCTCAGCTGCCTTGTACTGGGATGTGGCAGCCAGGGGAGATCAGCTGCTCCCTGGGAGAGAAGAACACAGGGCCAGACACCCTGGGAAGCAGTGGGCTGGAAGAGGAGAGGAGCTTGAGGAGGGGAACTGTACCCAGAGCAAGGATACACCAAAAGGAGCCCAGTCTTGGCACAGGCTCAGCCGTGCCTTCTCCCATCATCATCCTCTGCTCTGCAGCCCCACAAGGGCCCTGTCAGGCTCTAAAGTGGTGACAAAGTGTCATTTTCCCCAAGCTAACAGTGACACCTTGTGCCCCACTTTGAGGAGTAGCTCAGTTGGAAGGGACCTACAGTGACCATCAGGCCAACTGATGGATGACCATGTCCTTTGAGCAAGCTCAAATCAGCTGGGATCCAGCACCAGCTCTGAGGGAGCTGCTGGAATCTAGAGACAGGAGAAGCTCATTTGCAAGCACAATCCCTGTGCCATGACCTAAGTGTCACCAACCCTTCCTGAAGCAGGGGGACACCTCCCTGGGCACGCAGCAGCAGCTGGCCCATCTGGCTCAGGCTGTGCTGGCAAGGATCTGCTTGCCAGACCTGTGGGAGAGCTGGATCCTGCAGGGGACGGGCACAGGCTGGGAGTGCAGGGACACAGAGCAGCTCTCCCAGGGCCCAGAGATACAAGGGGGAATTGTGAAACCAAAGACACTCAGACCTGGGCCAGGGCCCCAGCTGCACCTGGGCCATCAAGGCCACCAGCAAGGGCAAGGGGCTGGCTGGGTACACAGGGACACCCTTGGAGGATGGCCCATGTCCTCCTGCTCCTCCTGCCACTGCAGGATGGGAGATCCCCAGCAGGGATTTGCACCCCATCCAGGGACAGAGCTTCCCAGTAGCACTGCCCAGGAGCAGAACAGTCCCCGGGGGTACCCCACCTCCCAGGTACAGAGCCCAGCACAGAGCCCAGGTCCCCCCCCTCAGGGGACACTGAGACCATACAGGAGCACACAAAATCCACCACTGATGTTGGACCCGCAGCTCTGCCTCGACCAGCTCCGGACTGGTCACCCTGCTCCCAAACTCCTGGGCACACGAAGGCAGGCCAGGAATCCTTGCTATTCTCCTGGCTCTCCCTACAGACCTGCACCCCAGGCATGGGTGCAGTTGGCATCTTGCAAAGTGCCTGGAGGAGGAGAGCTGGTGAGAAACTGCTCATAAAACATGACCTGCCCTGCTGCGAGCCAGAGCCAGCTCCAGCCCCCAGGAGCCCATCGGAGCAGCCCATCACAGCCATCAAGAGGGACTCAGATCTCCTGCCCACATCCACATCCAGAGTCATGGAATATCCTCAGCTGGGAAGGACCCACAAGGATCATCCAGTCCAACCCCTGGCCCTGCAAAAGACACCCAAACAATCCTACCCTGTGCAGCACTGCCCAAACACTCCTGGAGCTCTAGAGCCTCGGGGCTCTGACCATTCCTTGAGGAGCGTGGGCAGTGCCAGCACCCTCTGGGTGTGGAACCTCTGGATGAAGAACCTGCACCCATTGCCTTGTGTAGGCAGGAGCCAAACCCCATGGGCAGCAGGGTTGGAGCCCTGTAGTGCACTCTGCCACACGCTTCAGTGGAAACCTGAGAAAGAACCAGGACAGCGGGGTGCAGCTATGGAGTTCCTCATCCCAACTTTCAGGTAAGGACATCCTCCTCTCACTTCAGCACAGGGTGAGGGTTGTGCTGCAGCTCTGCCCAGGCCCACCTCACTCTGCAGGTCAGAGAGCCAAAGCAGAAGAAGGACTTTGTCTCCCAGCCATCCCCAGCCCCCACCAGCCACTGGAAGCAGCTCACATCTGGTTTCACATGGATGTCACTGTGCTGTGCAGCAGGGCTCTGGAACAGAGCAGTCCAACCAGCTGAGGGGATCCTGGGGTCCCTGAAGAATCCTGGACCACAAGCCCTCTCAACAATTCAAGCATCACAACAATTGAATTCTGCAGCTCAGACTTCTCCCATGCTTTGTTCCCAGCCATCCGGCCGTGCCAGCCTTGCCAAGATGCACCTCAGGCCAGCTGTGCCCAGCTTCACAAGCGCAGAGACTTGAGCCCGGCCAGAAAAACACCACAGCTGGCTGGCAAACATGCTGCCTTCCTCAGATCCTCTACACAAAAGAGACCGCGGAAACCCAGTGCTGAGAGGGGGACCCCAAACCCGCTCCGCCAGTGGAGAGGGACTTGGGCAGCCTGTGGGAGCCTTTCTGCTGCCCAAGTCCCAGCTAAACCAGGAAGCAATCCCAACACAAAGAAAGCCACAAGCCCAAGCCCAAGCCCAGCAGTTTGGTGTTTTGGTGGGAGCAGGCTAAATTCCCAGGGACTCCTGGCAGACAAGCCAGCACCTCTCCGTGCTGAGCAACCTTTTCTGTGCTGCAAAACCCACTCAACCTCATGTGGGATGTGGAAAGGAGAACAAAAGCTTTCAGGATAAACTCACGCTGCTTCCAGGGGCTGCTCTCAGCACTCAGCTTGGGCACGATTTACAACCTGCAAAGAAGAAATCAGATTTGGTTAAAAAGAAGGGAAAAGTCCTTCCCAGAGATGATAGCAAGCACTCTGAAGGACAGTTACAGCTGTCACCAGAGGGTGCCTGCCCGGCTCCAGTGTTCTGTTTGGATGCTGTACAAATCTCCCCGCTGGAAATGGGAGCTGTGGATTGCTTTAGATGTCATTTTGCTCTCCTGATGTGCAGCCAGCCCCGCTCCTTCCTGGAGAACAGCAAATATTTACTACAGCAGGGCCGCAGAGCCCACACACCTCCAAGTGCCACCGGATCCCTTGGGCATGGCCCAAGGTCTCCTTTCAGGCCATCTGTGCCAGCCCTTTGTCACCCATGCCCCTGGCTCGAGGGCAGCATCTGGTCGGCAGCGCTCTGGCTGTGGGACCCCCAGAGCCAGCCCCGCTCCCAGGGCCATGGCAGCTCCAGCACAGCAGGAGGAAAGCCAGCAGTGAGCAGGGACAGCCCCAGCCTGCAGCAGCATTTCAGAGCCTCTTTTTACATTAAAACTGCACCTAACGAGAGAGGACAATCTGCCCAGCAGCAGCACAGTGTCACAGAGGAGGAAGCCTGGTGTGCCACAGCAGGGATACCTCCCACTTTTCCAAGGGTTAATTTTCAGACATCCTTGGACAGGCAAGGCCCAGCCTCCCCCCAGGCAGAAGCAAAGCAGGCCTATACTCCCATCTCTCCCATGGATTCAGCAAAATCCTTTCACTCCCCACAAGCAAACACCAGCTGTGTGCAGCCAACAGCCCGCCCTGAGCAGCACCGACCCACAGCAGCTTTCCAGGAGGCACAAAAGCTGCTCCGCTTTTCTTCTGGACTGAGCCAGAAAACCTGATGCAATAAGGCTCTGAGCTTCGGCACCCCCAAGGAAACAAATCCACCTCTGAGCAGCTGATCTGCATGAGAGATAAGGTGAAGAGGAGGGGGTCACAGCTGCCACCCGTGTGGCCCTTTCCCGTGTCTGTCACCCAAGGGAAGCACAGGCAGGATGCCACCAGGTGCTGGTTCTGGGTGCCCTCCCATACAGCCCTGCCCAGTGGGCACAGATTCCTTCCCAGCCATGTGGTTTCACTGGCTCAGCTCTCCTGGGCTATGGGGAACAGGGCTGGGTGGCCACCCCTGGGCCCAGCTCCAGCACTGGTGGCACCCACAGCTCTGGGTCCCCCCCACCCCAGTCACCACAGGACCACTGCCTGGAGCTGGGCGTGTGTCCCTGTGACTGCCCACAGACTCAGGGATGCCACTGGTGTGTGGGGGCTGCTGTCCCATGCCAGTACCTACCTGCCTACACCACTCCATCCCAGAGCCCAGACAAACCTCCCTCTCCCTCACCTGCCTCCTCTGCTCACAGAGATGCCCTGCTCAGAGGCTCAGGAGCCAGAGCAGACCAAGAGCACTATGAGAAGTGCTCTGTCTCTCCAGCAGGACACATGGGTACGCCAACAGCCTGAGCTGATCCACAGACTGGACTCCAGCAGCACACACAGGTCACACAGGGGATCTGTGGGTTCTCTCCCTCCTTCAGTGCAGCTTCTGTGGCCCTGCTCCTTCTCTGCTGAGCCAAATGATTTCTGTGGGTACTCCATGCTGCTTCCAGGTTTGTGTATTCAGATTTCTCTCCTCTCAGCTCAAGGGACAGATGCCTGGCAGAGATGGGCAGGCAGGTGCAAGAGCAGCCAGCTTTCCACAGACCCCGAAGGAGGAGTATGGCACCAGTGGCCCCAGCAGCCAGGGCTGCACCCCGTTCCTGCTGCGAGAGGGGTTGGAGGATGCAGCCACCACAGGCAGGGCAGTGGAACTCGGCACTCCCCAGCCTGCCTGTGCTGGCACTGCCCAACAAAGCCCCTGCACTCCCCATGAGCCTCAGGCCATCCCTCCTGCCCTGTGAGAGGCGACCAGGGCTGCTGTGCAGGCTCAGAGCCATGGCCATTTTGGGACGTGAGACACTGCATCAATTAGGATCATATTATTGAAGTGTTCTGAGAGTACTGGCAGTGGGAATGAGGCCTCCCCCAGCCCTGCTCGCTTCTGCCCACAAACAGCAGCTCCCCAGAGCAGAAATCCACGCCAGGCTGCAACCCGACCTTCTGCCACACAGCTCTGCCCACACCAGGCTGATGTGGACAGCATCTCAGCCACAGACACTGCCCCAGGCTCACAAACATCCCACAGTGACCCACATTGTCACCACCTCGTCATCGCAGCCAGCCAGCCTGGCCCTGACAAGTCGGCGCGACGCTGCCTGGGGACAGCGCTGGGACCTGGTGACACAGGGATGAAGGCACTGCTGGCTGGGCTTAGGAAGGAGCCCTGCACTGCTCTGGCTCACTCAGATGTAAACCAGCACTTGCAAAGCTGCTGATGGGTCCAGCCAAGGGACAAGGACTTGGAGTGCCCCGTCCTGAGAGCAGGAGCACACACAGGGCAGGGAGTGCAGCTGGAGAGGAGCTCAGGAGACACAGAGGAGTCCATGGACCACACCGGGGACCAGCCTATGGACCACACCACCACGGCCTGCCCATGCCTGCCCGGGGTGGGACTGAGCTTCAAAGCTCTGTCAGCAGCATGGAGGTGGCCAGGAGGGCTGAGAGTGACTCTGTCCCCAAAGCGAGCAGCAGGGGCAGCTGCGCCTTCTGTGGCTCTTTCCTTGGTCACCCCAAGTCAGCTGCATTTCTGACAGATGGGTCTCACACCACACCAGACGAGCAGGAATTTACTCATCCCATAGAATCCCAGAATGGTTTGGGTTGGATGAGACCTCAAGGCCCACCTCATTCCACCCTCTGCCATGGGCAGGGACAGCTTCCACTAGACCAGGATGCTCCAAGTCCCATCTAGATAGACCTTGGACACTTCCAGGGATGTTGTGCTACCATGGCCACCATGCCCTACCAGCAGGAAACATTCCTTGGTTCCCTGAAGAACAGCCCCAGGGAAGTTGCAGAGGTAACAGCGCCTGCCCCACATGGGGATGTGCAGACCCAAGCCAGATCACCCCTCACAGGAGGTTTCTCTTGTTCCGGCCAGTTCACTCCACAGGACTGTCATCTATCAGGACTTTAGAAAATCTCCTAAAGGGAAATACTGCTGAGAATTCAGCCTGGAATTTTCCCCTACCAAAGTTCACCACCACCATGTAACATTAGTCTGTATCCCTGTGAAAAATGGCACCTTCCCACAGTGAGCAGCAGCTCCAGCCCTCTGCCGCCTTGAGCCCTTTGCCACATCCCTCTCAGCATCACCAGAGCCCCAAAGCTTTGCCAGGTGCCACGGCCCCCCCCACTCTGCAGGCACAGACACTGCCAGATCCTGAGCGCACCTCATTACAGCATCCAGCTGCTTCCCTCATGCATGAAGTGCTGCTTCCCATGGGATCACCGAGAGAAAAACCTGCAGGTCCCCCAAGCCCCTTCACATGTGGCCACCTGGGGACAGTCTAGTCGAGATGCTGGGGGGCTGGTGGGGTGGTGAGGGGCTGGTCCATCCCCCACCTCTGGCCCAGCTAGGGCTGGCACTCGCCCCAGCCAGACTGATTAGCTGATTACAAAGGGGAATGTGTCATTTCAAACACACAATCAGATTTCCCGGCCCTTCTGCCCATAACAAAATGTCTCGTGAAATGGCTCATTCTGTTCTTCCATAGAAACATGTTTCCCTTCAAAAGCCTGATACTAGGAGAGGAGGGGGAAAAAAAGGGAAAAGGCAAAGCTAAAAATATAATCTGAAAGATACCATGACAGCAACAGATTCTCAGGAAAACGAGGTGGGAAGGGGGCTGTGAATGTGTTAAGATCCTGTTTAATCTCTCCCCAGCCACCTAAAAAATGCACCGAAGGCAGAAATGATACCTCAACATTTCCTTTGTGCGAGAGCTGACTCCACCCTGTGTTTTCCTCTCCATCTGATGCTCGGGGAAGGATACCAGCAGACATCTCCGCTGCTGCCAGGCAGCGAGGGGCCCCGGCAGTGGGTTAGTAGGAGCAGAGGGAGGAAGGAGCCGGTGGGAGGAACCTGGCAGCAGGGCTGGGCTGTGAATCCCCATTCAGCATCGCCTCAGACACAGGATGCGCTTTACACTGGTGCAGCACCTGCTCCTGCTTCCCACCCCAGCGCCAGCTCCTCGCCAAGGACTCCAGGAGGGCTCAGGGACAGCAAGACCCTGCCAGGTGGTCCCAGGTCCAGTTACAGCTGGCGGGGAGCAGGCTGGGCACTGAAAGGGGGATGGAGCAGATCCTGACCTGTGGCCACATTTCACTGCCACAAAGAGGCCAAGTGCCCGACTGAAACTGCTGACCTGCTGGCAGCCACAGATCTGCAGCTTCAGCCTCATTTGTCTCGTGTTCTGAGCACAATAGGGTCAGCCCAGCATCCCTCCGGCACTGTGATCCTGCCAGCCCGGGGTGCTGAGCAGCTGCTGCGGCCACGGCAGCTCCTGCGTGAGGCAGACCCGGCCCAGGGCACTGCTGAGCCCCCAGGGAGCCAGGAGGGCTCTGCCCAGGGCAAGACACAGACCGTCCACAGGAGATGGAAAGAAAATCCTCCTCCAGACATTTATCATCCAGATTTGAAGGCTCTGTCTGCTGCTCCCATTCCTGGGGAGGGTGCATGAGTGGGCTCAGAGGTGTGCACACACCAGTCAGGACACTGACAACTCTGAGCTGCATCCAGAGCCCCCTCAGCTCTGTACTGGGATGAGCAGACACAAGAATTTGTACCAAATCACCCATCCAGGCCTCTGGGATGTCTGTCACATTCCACACAGTCCCACCATTCCCTGCCCAACGCAAGGAGGGCAAACCTTGATTCCGGTCCCAGTGGTACCAAACTTCAGCCCGACAGTTCTTCTTAGGATTAGGTACGAGGGAGAAATCCTTCCCTGTGAGGATGAGGAGGCCCTGGCACAGGCTGCTCAGAGAAGCTGTGGCTGGAAATCTCCAAGGCCAGGTTGGACAAGGCTTGGAGCAACCAGGGATAGCAGAAGCTGTCCCTGCCCATGCTAGGAGGATTGGAATGAGATGGAACTTTAAGGTCCTTTTCAACCCAAACCCATCATTCTATGTCTCCACACATCCCCAAACATTTCATGCCCTTGGAGCAAGGCAGGGCAGAGGGAGCAGCTGTCATCCAAGACAGGGGACATCCACGGGACCTGGTCCAGCACCCTGCTTTGCACCAGGAACAGGCTGTGGGGACAGGAGAGCTGAGCAGGAAGCAGCCACTGCTTCCACACTGGAAAACGTGGCTGCCCAGATTTTCTCCTATTTTACCTGAATACACTTAGATCCTGGACAACCCACAAGCTTCCACTCAAAGGCTGGAAGGAGAGGAAGGCTGGATCTGCGGCCACAGGGAAGCCTTGCAACATGTCCCCATGAAGGACAGTCTCCTCCCACCACCCCGCTCTCCACCTCTTGTAATCCCAACAAGAGGATGATGAAGAAGCGGGCTAGGAAGCCCGGCCAGCAGCAGTGATGCTCAGCTTCATGGCCCTGAACAGCACAGGGCAGGGGCTGGAACCGTCTCCTAAGGGAGGCTGTTCAGCTCGCAAAGACACCACTCCTCCAGGCTCAAGGGACAGCACAGGCTCACAGTGTCTTTGAGTCCAGGCCCAAACCCCACATGCTCCTGCAGCAGGGTCAGGGCCAGCCCCACTGCTCAGACCTGCACAGGCTGTGACAAACCCAAACCTGCTGACTCAGAGCCACCAGCTGCTCGAACGAGAACAATGAGCCACGCAGCCATCGCTGTCACAGCCCCAGCACCAGCACATTTTTAGGTACCACGCAAGAGTCAGGTATTTGGGGTTGCACGAGTTTCCGTGCGCAGGAGCTTCCAGCGCCCAGGGACTGCCACTGTTTTGTGTTTCTCCTTTGGCGGAGGGAGCTTCAGGTTCAGCTCAGACCTCCAAGTGACAGGCGCCGCATGAAAGTCTACTACACACAGGCCTTGCAGCCGCCCCCGCCGCTCTGCGCGGAGCCGAGCCCGTAGCGAGCGCATTTCCGAGTGCACTCGCACACCCCATCGTGTCCCAGCTGTCACTCGGCGCCGGAGCACGGTGCCCAAGGCAGCAGGGAAACAGCCCAAGTGCACAGCCAGGGAGAACTAAGGCAAAGGACACTCCAGTGATGTCTGCGAGTCTAAGTAGGAAGCTTGGAGCAAGGTCAGGAAGAGCCAAGCCCAACCCCTGCCCTTTAGCCGACAGGTCATTCTCAGCAGCTTCCTAATTTAGAAACCCTAATTAGTTATGGGAAAGATTTCTTGTGTTAGGGACAGAATTAGTCAGGCACCTGAGTGGTCTGTGTGTGTCTGGAAGCCTCCTGTAGGAAAGCAGAAGTCCCCAGCAGTTCTGGAGTGAGGGGAAGGCAGGCAGGATGCCCAGAGTCCCCAGGGGATGAGGGCTTGGAGCTGCCAGCAGAAAGCCTTAATGTAATTCTGTAAATCAGTGAGGGATCCAGTTCCTCACCAGGACCAAGGTCATCACCCAGAGCTTAAGAGGGAGCTCAGCTGCCTGGGGGAAGAAAAAGACTTTCCCCATTCTATGCTGCAGTGACTTCTTTGGCCAAGCCAGCCACCCCTCCTGGCCACAAAGACATCCTGTGCTAGGAGACACTTACCCTGGAAGGAGGTGGTGGCAACCATGGCAGCAGCCCAAGGAGGGGCACCCAGCACGATCTCTGTCTCCACGGTACAGGGAAGGCAGCCAAACCTTCCTCTTCTTCATGCAAGGAACACTCGTACCTTTCGCTCAGAAATCCCAAACTGGACTTCAAAAACCCTTTCTAGATGCTTCTTCCTGACCAAAACACCTCCCCTAAGAGTTCTGGAGAATGCTCACATCTCAAAAATTGATAAAAATCAGAAATTCTAGGCAGTTCTAGGCACAACATCCACAAACAGCCAAAGCAGCAGGGAAAGAACCCATCCCCTGCTAAAGGTAGCCAAACACAGGCTCTGCACCCTACAGCCCTGCCCAGGACTCTGCTGGAAATGGCTGCATTGAGGAAAACAATCCCCATGGCACAGGGATAGTGGGAAGAGGAGAGGGGATGGGAATCCTCTCCTTCCAGAGCGGCTCACAGCCCACAGGAGACAGCTGCACCCTGCTCCTTGACTCCAAACACAGAGGCCATCCCTGGGTAAGGAGGGGAGCTCTGGACCTGCCACAGCTTCCAGAACATGCCCTGCATCCCTGCAGGCAGCAGGGACAGGTCCTCATGGAGAACATGGCTCCAAGCACCCCGGGGAGCCCTGCGGACATGCTCTGTGCCTGCCAAGCCAGGCTCTAAACTAACATAATTAAAGAGTAATTAATTCTCTTCTTGCAAGGACCATCACCCAAAGCCAGGCAACCTTCTCTCTGTTCCAAACTTGCCTGATGGCAACAAGGACACGCAGCTGAAGGCTGCCAGAGCCACTCTCCAGCCGTTGTCCAAGGGGACTGACACAGCCAAAGCCCTCCCATGGATGCGGAGACCCACAAGGAACAGACCAGAATAGCAATATGCTTCCCACTTCCCGAGTTTTTCTGGAGCAAAAATCCCTTTGGACAAGTGTAGCATGAGAAAGCTGGAGGAAAAGTGGCAGCTAAGTGCAGGAAGGAGACAGATGCATGGGCTGGTCTCTCTGGGGAGGCTGGAGAAGCCACACCTCATCCACAGCAATGGAGAAGGAGCTGATCAGGAGTCACCTCACACTATCCACAGCTGAATGAAGCACAGCTTTGCCATCGCCCGCAGCACACTGAGACTGCCCAGCCAGCACATCCAGACCATTGTTTGTCTACAGGAGGGTCCCCACCGACACAGGCTGAGGGCCGGGCACGCCGGAGGGAACAATACCCCGGGAAACAGCCAGAGAAACAGTGATACAGGAATCACTGATGGGGAAAGGGCCACGCAGGTCCTCTAGTACAATCTCCCGGGTAACCAGCCTATAGAGAAAGTGCTGAGCTCAAGGATACCTCCAGAGCCCACCTCCTGCCATATGACGGTACTCCAAAAATAACCACAGAAATATGCGAGGACCCTTTCCAAGTTGTTCCTGGTTCTCTCCACATTCTCGTTCTAATGTAAATCATCTCCCTCAAATCACAGCTCGGCAGTTCAATGTGTTGCCGCAGCTCGCGGCTACGGATCCCCGGGATTACGGATCCCCGGGGCTACGGATCCCCGGGGCTACGGATCCCCGGGGCTACGGATCCCCGGGGCTACGGATCCCCGGGGTCTCCTCCTCCTCCTCCCGCTGGA
>VWZN01012405.1:58713-89729 GCA_013396955.1 Regulus satrapa | reverse complement strand
TCGGCCCTTCGTGGAGCGTCCCGGGCTATCCACCCGCAGCGTTTGTGAGCCGGGCCCGGGAGATCTCCGCATCAGCAGCTGACCAGACTTGTACATTTTGGGGGTGTCATGGCAAACAGCCCCCCCCCCCCTCCCCCGCCGCCCAGGAGATGCAGATGGAAAAGGGGAGGCTATCGCTCTTCAAAATCTGCGTGCACTCACAGCACGGACGCTTGGGATGCATGGGCACACTTGGATACATAGCGGGGGGGGCACAGGGATGCACTGGAGGCAGACGGGTTCTCTGATGTGTGCATGGATGCCTAGAGGGATGCAATGGCCACTCTGCTCTCAGTGTAACCCCTGAGTATAGGGCTGGCTCTCACAGACAGGAGCAAGGAGGCTGCACACTCAGCCCTCTCTGACAGACACGGAGCAATGAAGGCTGGAGGGAGGTGCCAGCCCAGCGGCGGGTCTGCTTTCCCCACTCCCAGAGCCTGTGGTGGATCCCAGCTCAATATCTAGTGCCCTCTGCTCATGTGAACCATGCAGCACTCCCAACAGCCCCTCGTGCCCTGACTGCCCTGTACGGCCTGGCTTTACTTCCTTACCTGGTGGCACAGCTGCCCTCAGTAATTCTCCTGATGTGAAGGACAGAAAAGGCCTCCAGGGGTGTGAGGAAAGCTGGGGGACCCTTCCCAGCAGGGAAGCTCAGACCTGGCTGCCTCTGCTTGTCCTCTGCAGCAGGCAGTCACAGGTGTGTCAGCACCTGGTCACCTGTCTGGCAGCAGTGGGTGCCAAAGCTCTTTGCCAACTGCTCTGGCTGCTGCTGCTCAGCTTCCTCCCCACCAACCCCAGGGAAACCTGTGGTTCTCAGTCCCGTAGGGAACTTGACCCCTCAACACCACGGCTGAGAGGAGAGGACTGGAGCGCTGGAATGAGGCGGGCTTTGTTTTAATGCTTTAGAAAGTGCCTCCTTTATTAGCCATGCTGAGGCTTTTTCCCTGACAAACCACATACCAACAGAGAGTATCAGGAACAAAATGAGGCTGCATGGTCCAGTGGTTTGAGCCAAGGCAGCGATGCCAGCAGGATTGTGGGCTCTAATCCCCTGCTGAGCTGTTGACTCACTGTACAAACTCAGGCAGGTCCTGCCGCTTTGTGCCGTGGAGAAGCCCAGCTGGAAAGTTGGGTAAATAGCAGGAACCTCTTGGAAAAAAGAAACACCCCACTGCATAGGAGCCAACTTGAGGGAGGGCATTCATTTACAAATAAATATTACTGCTGGCTGCTGAGATCCCCTGTGCAGGCACAGCTTTCCCTCCCAGCCTTCCACTGCTGCACATCCTTCAGGGACAGTGCTGAAGAGATGCTTTGCCTGGTGCTGGGGGCTGCCCTGCAAGGGACAGCATTTGCTGCAAGGGACATAACTGGTGTGAATTTGTAGGGAATTTATACAGGAGAAAAGCTGCGCTGTGTTGTTGAAAAATATAATTGCAGTTGTGTGCAAGCTGCTGTGATTGTCTGCATTCATCTTCCAGGCCTTCAAAGGGAAAACAGTGACGGCTGCTCAGGGGGTTCTGTCACACTCGAAAGGAAAATCTGGGAACTGTAAATGTTAATTCCCCCTTTTAAGTGAATTTGGGTCAGATAAGTCAGTGGGTGACTGCATTGGCAGCACTCTGAGCACAGATATCCTTAATGTCACTGCCCCCTTGGGATGTAACATCCCCTTTGGGAAGCCAAGGAGCTGGAAGAAGAACACATAGAACAGATTTCCCCAGTGAATCCTTCACTCTTCACGCTGGTACAAACAACCTTGTCTTCCCCTGACCACCAAACTAAAACCTGAAACTCTCCAACAGTCCTGAAGCCATGGAGAATGCACCTCTGCCTGCTGAGATAAAGGAAAGAGCTTCCCTGGCAAAATAATCTCCAGTGAGCTCTTGGTGACCCCAGCTGTGCTGGACTCTCCTGGCTATTCAATAACTGATAAAAGAGCTTTCCTGCATCCCTGTCCAATTTCTGCTGCAGTGATGGGAGCAATGGAAACATCACACATGGCAGATGGGGTGGGTGGGGAGGGGACAGAAAGACTTCTGTTTTGCCCCAGAAAACACTCAGGAAGTATACATTTTACAAGGTCTTCAGGAACTTAGCTGAAAATAAAAAGATATTTCAAGAAATTTAAAGACATTTAAAGGAACTGCCGTTTGTTAATGTATTTTTTTCAGATGAATTGAATACATTTCCAGAAAGTACAACTTTCTGCATTTTAAAGCCCAGATGCAGCCACCTTTCTGCCTGTCCAGTGTCCACCCTGGTTTTCCATGTGTGCACAAGGGAAACCTTGGAGCCTTCTGCAATGTCAATGTGAACAGAGGGACCTGTGAGGCCTGGGGAGCTCCATGGGAAAATCTTCCTCTTTTGAGGGAGAGATATTTACATTCTTTTGAGAGTGAGATAATTTTTGCAACCTGAGTGAGGATGTCCTGGCCAGATTCCCATTTTCCATCAGAATCAACCTGAAACAACCCAAAAAAAATGCAAATAAATGAGGACTGGCAAAAATGGCAAAGGGTTGGCAAATGTTTCTGCCAACAGATGTTTCACTTTCAGTGTTAGGACAGATTTTGATATCAGGCTTTTGCCAGATTTTTAGCAGGCCAGAGAGGCATCCTGGGCTGCATCAAAAGGGTGTGGGCAGCAGGGAAGGGGGGGGATTCTGCCCCTCTGCCCACTCAGGTGAGACCCCCACCTGCAGAGCTGCCTCCAGCTCTGGGAACCCAGCATCAGAGGGATGTGGAGCAGCTGGAGTGAGTCCAGAGGACACCCCAGAGATGCTCCAAGGGCTGGAGCTCCTCACCTCTGGGACAGGCTGGGAAAGCTGAGGATGTTCACCTGGAGAAGAGAAGGCTCCAGGGAGACCTTAGTGCCTCTCACAGTGTTTTAGGCTTATAAAAATGAGGGAGAACAGCCTTTTACACAGGCAGATGGTGATATGAGGAGGGGAAATGGTTTTCAACTACAAGAGCAGATATTTAGATGGAATGTTAGGAAGAAAATGTTCCCTGTGAGGTTGGTGAGGCCCTGGCACAGGTTACCCAGAGAAGCTGTGGCTGTCCCTGGGTCCCTGGAAGAGTAAAAGGCCAGGCTGGACAGGGCTTGGAGCAACTTGGGATGGTGGAAAATGTTCTTGCCCAGGGAAGGGGTGGAACTGCATGGTCTTCAAGGTCCCTTCCAACACAAACCAATCTGGGTCTATGGTTCAATCTCCTTGAGAGCCTCCAGGCTCTTTCATTCCAGCAAGTCTTCCCCTCCCTCTCTGCAGTGACTATGGCCTGGCTTTATGGGCAGGAAAGAAAAGAGGATCAGCACATCATCCAGCAGTGCCTCTGGAATGTATTTCTACAGAGAAACCTGGTCTTCGTTGAAGGAGATAGATAAAAGATGTGCAGCTTGGGGCCCAGCTCCAGGGTGCAGCTGTGAAAACAAATCTCCTGCAAGGAAGGGCACCTTTGAGCTCTTGGAGCTCCACCTTTCAAGCCCAGAGCAAACTGTTAGTCATCCCTCACAACCCTGTGTTGGGAAGGTCCAGCTGCAGCTCCAGCCATCCCTGCTGGGGATGCTCCATGGCACTGACAGACACAGGGATGCAGCAGGAGCTGGAGCAGGGCTGTGTGGAGCTCTGCCTGGCACAGGGGGACAGAGTTTGGCCTCCAGGACTCTGCAGAGGAGCCGGGGCCACCCAAAGCCTTTATTTCCTAAATCCCAGCAGCACAGAAAAAGGGGTATGAGTGTCTATGCCTTTTGGGAGAGGGTTATTTTGGGAATCCCCGCCTGAGCTGCTGCTGGTGCTGATGCTCTGCGATAACAACCTTTCATGCCTCTTGCCTGTTTATGCAGGGCATGAAAAGGCCCTTTGTGCAGCTCGGGGAGCTGGCTGCCAGCTGGGATCAGTGAGACGCTCCCTGTGTGCTCCTCAGCTCCAGCCCCCTCAGCAAAACCCCCTGCAGGAGGGCTAGGGATGCCCATGGGCAGGGATTGGCACCCCCCAGAAGAGGGGGCACAGCTGCTGCAGCTCCTGGGCACCTCCTGCCCTCCATGTCTTTGGGTGGTGGGAATGCTGGAGAGCTCAGGCAAATGTTTCTACCCAAAGAAAACATTTCCAGCTCCTGATGCCATCTTCCTCCGGGCTGTTTGAGTGGGATCCCAAGCTCAAAGAAGTCTCTGGGATAGATGTCATCAGGGACTGTCACCAGATCTGGTAGTCAAGCCATTGTTATCCCTGCATGTCTGGAGCCCTGAAGTCTTGGGGGATGAGCAGACATGCCACTGTCTTCATCCTTTGCTTCCCACGGGTTCCCAAGGACCTTCTCCCCAAATGCTGTCAGTGCCTGGCCTTCAGACAGTTGGAATATTATAGACAGTTATTTTTGGTGGAAAAGTAGGAATAAAAGGGCAGGAAATTATTTTTTTTAATTAATCAAAGAGATTAATGACCTGTGTCATAGTTAGGACACATTCCAGCTGCTACCTTGAAGGTAGGAGGACTGCAGTGGGAAGCACTGGAGCACTCCTGGGACACTGGGAAGAAGGAATATTTGCCCCTAAGACCAGGGCAGGGTGTAGGGTCCCTGATGCCACCCAGCACAGCTGTAACCAGGTGCAAAGAGAGCACTGGTGCTGCAGCAGAACTGGGGGCAGGAGAGAGTGACAATATTGGCAAGGGGTTCCTGCTGTGCTGTGGGCTGTGAGGAGGAAAGACTGGGCAGGTCCTTCTCCAGCGGGCTCCTTAACCAGGCTTCCTGCACTGACCAGCTGGATGGGATCCTGGGCCATCCTGGGTGGGGGTGCCAAACCTCTTCCCCACACTGCACTAGGCAGAGCAATGGCATATCCTGTGTCTTTCCATCCTGAGGCTGCCAGGAAAGTGCAGTTCTTCTGAAGGAGCCCCTGGCACAAATCTGCCAGACTCCAACAGTTCAACTAACTGCCAGCTTGGAGGGGGCAGGGTCTGAGCAAAGATGAGCGACACCAGCTTCTCTTCCTGAGAGCAGCTGAGCCCCCCCAGCTGAGCCCCAGAGAGAGAGGGCAGGGACAGCTGGAGAACAAGGTGTGAAGAGAGGAGTGGAGGTGGTGACATTTGCTCCTCAACCCACTCTGCCGGCATCACCCCTCTGGGTGACATCTCATCCCATTGCATTCCTCATGCCCTGGTGAGAAGGATGCTCCTTCATGCTGCCTGTCCTGCATCCCACAGCTCCAGGGACTCCCAGAGGAGGTTGCAGTGACAATTACAGCAGGAACCCCAGGACTCCCAGGGCCCCTACTTACCTGGGGGACTGGACCAGCAGAAAGTGGCATTTCTGCCCAACAACCTGACTTGGTCCTGCGTAACCTTTTCTGCTGCCCAAGCTCTTCCTTCTCAATGCAAACACCTTGAGACTGTATGTTTTTTTCTATTAAGAGTCACAGGCATGAAGGGAATGCCTTAAAAAAACCCCAAAGAAACAAACAAACAAAAAAACCCCAACAACAATAAAAACTAACTAAAAAAAAAGAAGCTATCTGTTGTGGATTTGAGATATTTGAGATGACCAGATCCAGCACCCAGTGTCCCAGCATCCCAGCACATGGAACCAGGTGACCACGTGAAAATCTTGGCCTCTAACACTTCTGGGCACAGCACCAGAGGTGCCATCCCTGGCAGTGTTCAAAAGCCATGGGAATGTGGTACCTGGAGACGTGGTTTAGGGGTGACCACAGTGGTGCTAGTCCATGGTTGGATGATTTTGGAGTCTTTTCCAACCTCAGTGACTCAGTGGTTCAATGAAAGGCAGGAAAATTGGAAAGCTAAAAGTGGAATGGAAGAAGATAAATCAAGAGAGGGTCAAGAATGGACTAAGGATCTGCTTAGGTAGAAAAGTCACCAAGCCATGTGGAGCTACTGCAGCCTGCACAGCCAAGCCTGGAGAGCTGTCCCCCAGAGTCCCACAGGCTGGTGGCTGAGCTGGCCCATGGGGGACACTCAGCCGAGGAGTGATGGTCACCTGGCCACAACCCAAGGAAGTTAATGACCTCCACTCCACAAGCAGCATCCCAGCCTTCATTTAGCTCTAATTACCAGCCTAATTACCGGGTCTTGCTGCACGTGTCAGGTTACAGTGCTCGAATGAGCCTCTTCCCACACTGGATCCTGTGGCTCCCACACGTCTCTGTGGGCATTCTCCTGAGGAAACCCAGAGAGCTGGAACTCACTCTGCAGCTGCTGGGAGGGTTCCTCTGTCCCAGGCTAGGCTGGCAGCTCTCAAGAACCTCTTTCAGCTTCGTACCTGCTGACTGCAAATGCTTGTGGGTTTAAGACACACTTGAAACTCTGTTTCATACAGGGAGGACTTGGGATTGCTGTAGGAAGAACAATACTTTATTTCCCAAGAGTCCCCAGCAGTTTGTGCTTCCTACCTGCGTTCCATACCTGAGGAAGAGGTGGGGACAGCTCCCTTTTCTGCTGATGCAGAGGCAGAGAAGTTGTAGAGATGTGGATCACAGCAAGCAGAGGCTCCCTCCAGTATCTTCAAAGGAATCGGTGGTTATTGCAGTTACAGTATGGTTCAATGTGGTACAGTGCAGTTACAATCCCTTCCTGGCATATCTGCTGAATGAAGGGAAGCCAGGATATGTTTTCCAGTGGATACAACAACAAAACCACCAGGGCTGAGTGAGGGCTGTGCTGCAAGGACTTGCCAGGTACAAGAAAGAAGAGTCTCGTCTGGAATCAGCAAATGGGGAGGGCTGAATAGCTTACAAAAACCTCTGCTAAAACCACATTGGTGCTAAACACTCTGGACTGAGGTCTGGATGTTGCCATGGTACTCCTGGGTTTGGATGCCGTCTCTCACCAAATATCCCAGAGAACATCAGAAATTCATCCAGAGACTGGGCAGAAACAGATCTCAGTGTCCCAAGTGAGGCTATAGGGTGGGCCAGCCCTCCCTGAATGCAAAAAGCCTGGTGTCCTGTGTTTTCCCACGAGCCACAATCAGTGGCTGTCATCAGGGGCGGGCAGGGCAGGTCAGGCAGTGTCTCTCCTCAATGGGCACCTATCACACTCCCAGTCCCAATCACTCTCCGGGTGCTGAGCCCCTCCTGCTCTGGCCCAGCCCTCTGGAGTGTCAGCCTTTGGCTCCTGTCTGATGGAAACTGGAGTTCTGAAGCTCTCGGGACATAAGAGCTTCTCCCTGACAGGCAACCAGCAGGAGGGAGCACCAGGACACCAAGGAGTCCTGGATCAGCCAGATCCAAGCCCAGCTGGATCTCTGCTTCCAGTGTCACTGCCAGGGCACCTGCTGGTGCCGGAGCAGGAGCCGTTCCTGCTCCCTCCATCCCCGCTCCTTCTGGAGCAGGCAGGACGGGTGCTGATGGCTGGCTGGGCCCTGGTATCACTCCCCACACCTGCTGTCCTGCCAGTCCCTTCCCAGCTGCCTCCCAGTCCTGGGAGAATGGCCTCGGTCCTGCCCTGTCCAAGTGACTTGTGTCCCCCAGCCTGATGGGATGCTCACCTTGCCCTGAGACACAGGGCTTGCTCTCAAATGGTCTAACCCTGATGGCATGAGGGGCCCCTGGGAACTGAGCCTGGGCAGCTCATCCTCCTTCCTGCTTCCAGTGTCTGGGAAGGTATGGCAGAACAGCCCCTCACTGCTGGACATGCTGGCCATGAGCATCTGGCAGCCTGGGGGAAGTTAATAGGAAAAGCCTGGGCCAGTATTGCTAAATCACAGCCATGGCTTCCAGAGAGGATTTGCAGCCAAACTCCCAGTAAGAGGCTCACTGTTTGCTGTACCCGTGGGCAGGAGGGCAGCACAGGGATTAAACCAGAGTCCAGCCCTGGCTGGGCCACCAGGACCATCAGATCACCGGGGTCCATGGGCAGGATGCAGCAGAGCTCTGCACCTTCAGGGGCTCCCCGGCACACAGGGCTGGTACAGTGGGGTTTGGTACAGTGCTGTGCCAGCTCCTCCCCACTGCTGTCTCCAACCCAGGCATCCCCGAGCCCAGCCCTGGAGGTGGCCCCTCAGTGCGAAGATGGAAAAGCTCTGCTCCCCCCTCCCCAAGCCCAGCCACCCCAGCCCCTGGCAGGATGCTCTTGGTGCTCCAGGGTTGTGCTGAGCCTCCCTCTCCTGCAGCCTTGGCCCGTGGTGTGTTTCCCCACGACTCCCATGAGCAGCACAACAAAGGGGTGGTCAGGGCCTCAGCAAGGTTCCAGGACCTTTGGCCTCCCCCCCACAAATATCAGGGGACAAGAGGAGCACCCACACAGGGCTGCCACCCCACTGAGACATGAGAACACAAGCCCACAGCTGAGCTGAGAAGTCAGGGCTGGGGAAACAAGCCTTGTTTTGTCCCAAATTCCTGCTTGCCTGGACTCCGAGCAACATCCACTGCAGCCTCTGGCATGAGCTGCCCCGACCCCGTGGCCGAGGGCACCGAAGCAGCGTCCCTGGGGCTGCCAGGGCTCAACCCCCCACGTGCTGCAAGAGCACTTCCAAGGCTCCACAGCCAATTTCCCTGGCCCAGGCGCCCTGGCAGAGGCACACAGCGAGATCCCAGCCTTGTTACTGCTCATCACATACAGGATCATGAATAATATTTGGAAAATAAAGAAGGTCTATACAGAGCCAGCCCCTGCCAGGGATGTCCAACATCCAGCTGGAGCTTCTCCCAGCAGCACAGGACCAGGCTTGATGGTGGGGGTCCCTTTTCAGGGTGTTTATTTGTGGTGCTGAGACCTCCAGCCCCCTGCCAGCTTCAGCTGCTGCTGGTGGATGGGTCCAGAAGTGAGGAGGAGAGAAGGGGCCTGTGGAGTTAATCACAGTGCTAGCTGTGCTCCCTGGCCACGGCCCCTGTGGTCACTGTGGTCTTGTTTGTCCCTTTGCAGACAGTGCAGGGCTCACGAAAGCTCTCCCAGCCTGACAGGATGGCAGCTGAGCACAGGAAGGCAGGGATCTGAGGGATAGGACTGGAGCCACAGAGCCTTCAATGCTGGCAGAAGCCAAGAGGCCACATGCCCTTGGCACAGGGGGCCCTGGGCAAGGCACTGAGCCTCTCCTGAGCCCTGGTCCTGCCCCAAAGGCCTTGGGGAAAGGGCTGGGAAGCCCAGTGCTTGGGTGGCCACAGACACAGGCTCAGTGACACTCCAGGCAGTCAGTTTGGGGAGGGATCTGGATTCTCAGCACCTGTGTGGGTCAGACCCTCTCTGATCACAGTTCTGAGGTGCTGGAGCCTGGAGAGGAGCCCTGAGGGCTCTGCTGCAACCAGGGGCACAGTAACCACCAGCCAATGCTGATACCAGCTGGGTGCTTTTGGGACATGCTCTTGTCTTTCATAGTGACACAGCTGGAGATCCCCAGTGCCAATGTCCATCTGGGTCCACTCCATTCTGTGCATATCTCCCCAGCAAAACCAGTATCTGAGGGATGTCCATCCCCATCTCAGCCCTTGGAATGTATCCTGCAAGTAACTCAGACTAGAGGGGTCCTCAAAACGTGTGCTTGACCTGTCCTGGAGGGAAGCAGTGCCTTTTCTCCAGGCCTGAGGTCAGGAGGGTGATGGCCAATGGTCATCTGCCAGACTGGTGCTGAAGGTGCTCATGTGGACAGGTCCAGATGAGGCGTGGAGCAGACACAAGCACCAGCACAGAATCCCCAGGGATTTACTCCTGGCACAGACCATTTAGCCTGGCTTGTAGGAGCCTTCGGGAATTAATCCTGTCCCCTCAGCTTTGGTGCTTTGCCTATAAGGCACATTACCAGCCCCTGCCCACCTGCAAGGGCCTGGTGTCCTGTGGGCAGCTCTGACAGTGCCATGGCGCTGGTCACAGGTGCACTGACCCTCACAAGTCACCCAGAGGAGAACAGTCCAGGCTGATGCCCTCCTCCAGCACCACCTGGCTCCTCAGTCCCCTATTCCATGGCTGGCACTGCGCCCCTGCAGATAGCTTTGGGCAGAGGAGAAATGTGCCTGGTGCTGGGAAAGGCAGCTGGTGAGCTCTGCTGAGGCAAGGACTGTGCTTTGCCATGCTGCAGGGGATGGAGCAGGCTGTAAAATGCTCATTCTTGCTGGAAAATGCATCTGTGAGCAGCGTGCACACCCTGGGACAGCCATGGTGACACCCTAGCAGGCCACACTGCACAGGGATCAGGCCTAGCCTGAAATGCACGGGCCCACCTAGACCTGGCACTCCAGAAGGGACATTTTCTGGCAAAAGCTCTTTGCAGGCATCCTTAGAAATATCACTGGGAATGTCAGACCTTGAACACCAGCCCCGGTTGGCACTGGAGCAGAGCCAGGTCCTGCCACCTGCTCCTGCTGGCACAAAAGGCAGATGGGTCTGAGGGACTGGAAAGACACCCACCCTTCAGGCAGCTGGGACAGCCTGTCCTGGGGTTCCTCAGAGTCCCTCCCAGTGCCTGAAGAAAGCTGCCGAGGGACTGAGGACAAGGGCCTGGAGTGATAACACAAGGGGGCTTGGCTTCCCACTGCCAGAGGGCAGGGCTGGATGGGATATTGGGAAGGAATTGTTCCCTGTGAGGGTGGTGAGGCCCTGGCACAGGGTACCCAGAGCAGCTGTGGCTGCCCCTGGATCCCTGGAAGTGCCTAAGACCAGGCTGGACACTGGGGCTGGGAGCAGCCTGGGAAAGTGGAAGGTGTCCCTGCCCAGGGCAGGGGGTAGGACGTGATGGTCCTCAAGGTCCCTTCCGACCCAAACCATTCCATGACTCTGATTCCAGAAGAGAACAGGGTCCAATTTCTGACAGCTTGGTGCTGATTTATCTTCCAGAGGCAGAATTTCCTTCCCAAAGCACTGTTAGAATTAGCAGCCATGATCCATGGAAACCTCTGCTGTCTCAGCCACAGAAGGTGGATGCTCCCTAACTGTGTGAGCTCTTTGTGGCTGTAATTGCTGGGATAAAGACGAGCACTTCATTTCTATTAAGAAAAGATTTTAGGACCAAAATTAGCATTATCATCTCTTATCAAATGCTGATAACACCCTTTCCCAGGCCAGCCTTTTTCCATGACAAGGCTCTGAGCAGCAAAGCAGCAGCTCCCTGCTGTCACATTTGCAGCCCAGGCCCTGCAGCCCAGGAACAGCTCAAAGGAGCTGAAATCAGCTGGAAAATGACTCTCAACCAGCCTTGCTAAATTGCCATGAAAATTTAACAACCCGAGCGCAAAACTCCTTTGCCTGTTTGCTTTTTCCATCATGGCAGAGAGGATGGGAATCAAGTGCTATTTTTACACCCCAGCCAAGCCTGAAGTGACACGACTCTGGGCCCTGCTGCTGTCACCCAAGGGCAGCACCAGCCCCTCTGTTCATGGCCCACCACGTGCCGATGGCTTGTCCACAGAATCACAGAATCATGGAATGGTTTGAGTGGGAAAGGTCCTTAAAGACCCTCTAGTTCCAGCCCCCAGACATGGGCCACCAATGGCCACCAGTGAAACCACCCAAGGCTGCAAAGTGTCCCTCCCCTTGGATCTGTTACCAGCAGAGCCTGACCCTCTTTCAAGCACCTGAACTCCTGGGCAGCAGCTCTGCTTCTGGAGACATCAAGTGGAGACCTGTACCCCCCAGCCCAGTGTCCCAGCACCAGCTGCCTGCACACTGAGAGTGAATTTGAATCCATGGAAAAGAGTTTGAGGTTCCCTGAGTACATCAGAGTGCTCTGTTGCCACTCGCTCTGCCCCTGGAGAAGGAGACAGCTGGAATTCTGATCTCCAGCCTAATGGAGTCCTTTTCCTGAGGACAAAGAGCAAGGTCCCTGCAGGAGACCCATCCTCGGGTACACCTGAACTCCATCAACCCAAGCTTCTCTGTCTTGGTTTCTAGAGCTTGAGAGACTTCATTTAAAGTCTAGTGTTTTGGACATGCACTCTCATGGATCCTAAAAGAAACACTTTACAAGGGAGTCACAGATATTCTGTTTGATTGGAAAATTCATTTGTGGGTTTGAGATGCTGTGTAAGGGATGGGCAACCTGGGCTGGAGAAAGGTGTCCTTGCCTATGGCAGGGGTGGAATGAGATGATCTTTAAGGTCCTTTCTAACCCAAATAATTCTGTTATTCCGTGATTCTGTCCTCTAAGTGAACCTGGCCCCTCTTCTGTCTTGTGCCACAGCTGTGATTGGAGCTGCTCCTGCACTGGCCAGGCATCTGCAAAGTGGGCACTGGTTCCACCTGGCACAGAGAGAAGTTTCCCAGATACCAAATGGCCCTCCTGGTTTTTCTTTAACCAGGAGGGGAAAGAGAATGTTGAAGGGCTCCCTGTTTGCCTGGAGGAAAACTCCTGGAGGTTAACCATTAACTGGCACCTAGTAGAGGAGGAAAGGAACAGCCTGGGAGACTGGAAGCTCTTGTCTGTGTGTAAATCCCATTTAGCCTGGTCAGGCTGTGACAATGGAAGGGAGACAGGCAGATCTTGTGAGGCTGAGTACACAGGGAGTCTCCAGAGAAGGCAGGAGGAGGTGGGAGGGTGGGCAGCCATGCGCTCACAGGTCTCCACCCCAGCCCTGCCTCCCAAGGAGCCTTGGGAAACATGCACCAGGGAATAGTTCTGGTCTTGGAGACTTGCACTACAGGGCCTCCCATATCCATGGATAGATATCACAGGATGGGACTTTCTGGCTCCCCGTTCTCCAGGTGATGCAGCTGAGGAACCCCAGTAGGGCCAGGGCAGGAGTGGAACGGTTACAGCGGGTCCCCAGCCAACTCTGTGGCCCTGGTCTGGTCTCTGATGGATGTTCACAAGTACAAGAATGGAATTCAGGGATGTGGAAGAGGGCGCTTGGGGTACACACAAGATCTCAGGCCAAGAGCCTGGCTCTGGGAGGGCTGGGGCTGGGGCCAGGGCATGGCTGGCCTCTTCTTGGGCAGGGTCCTGGTGAGGCTGAGCACACTGTTGGAGAGGAAGAACAACCCCAACCCATATGGTTGCCACAGCCTGTGTGTGCTATGAAAATGGGTAAAGATGGCACAATCTGGCCAAAAGATTCTCCACTGTAAAGTTCAAATATTCAGGTTGAAGCAGGGTAAAACTTCCTAAAAGATCATGGCCAAGGGCTTGGTGCTCCAGCCCAAGCCTTGGTGCCCAACTGGTGCCTCTGGTGGAAAACCTGGCAAGCCAGCAGATTCTGATGCTTTGCACAGACCAGGGCATCATGCTCACAGGGCCTTGTGAAACTGCAGGAAATAGCCAGCCTCAGCACCCAGATGAGCAGGAATATGTGAAGATGGTCCTTGGGAAGGAGCAGACTTTGTTAGACCCCAATGGTTGATCTGAGGATCTGTGCAGAGCTGGGGAGGGCCCTGAACTGGGAAAGCTTCAGAGCCCAGGAGTCCCCTGGGTTTGCAGTGCCCTGGTGAGAGCAGGCTGCCTGCTGGAAAACCCTTTGCATGCTCCCACAACCAGTAGCCCTTAGGGACACTCGCCCTCACCACATTCATCCTCTGCCTTTGACAGGGGAGATCCCAGGGTGGCCCACCAGGGTGGATGGGCACAGGTGGCATCAAATTGTGTGCCTGGTATCCTGCAGACCCAGCAGATGCCCTGGGAATGGTGGTTATCCCACGGGGGTGTCCATGGGGAGCCTCGGCCCCTCTCCCGCCGATGCTCCCTGTCACTGCCTCTCCGGGAGGGATGCATACCCAGCACCGCTGTCCCAGCAGTGCCGAGGGCCTGGGGACACACTGCCGTGCCCATGGAATGGGAATGGGCTGGGGACAGCCAGCACCATCTGTGTGACACCGCCGAACGTGGGGCTCGGACAGGATGCAGCCCCTGGCTCCGCTCCTGTCCTGGATGGAGGCAGGAAAGCAATTCAAATGGAAATGCCGTGCTGCTGAATTAAAGAGCTGGTGTGAGACAGAATGGGAATAAAGAGGGAGAGACTAGAAAGGAGGAGGAGCACAGCTGGAGGGATGGGGAAGATGAAAGATGCAGGAGGGGTGCAGCAGAAAAGGGATGACGCAGGAGATGCAAAACAGAAGTGGAGAGACGGGAGAGGAGAGGCTGGAGTGGCAGAGGGATGCATCACAAAGGGGACAACTGGAGCTTGTGGAGCTGATTTTCCCATTCAGTGGCACAGCTCACCAGAACAGCTTCCACCCTGTGGCACAGGGAAAAGACCTCCCTCTCCCAGGCAGGGAGGCAGCAGGTGCTGGGGAATGGAACAGAAGTCCCCACTGCCTCCCCTCCTCCCTCCTCCCCTCAGGGTGGCTCTGCTCAGCCCTCCCCTGCCTGGCCCTGATTCATCAGGGATGTCTCCCCAGGAACCCCAGGACAGTGGGGTCCCTCCAGGATGCCTGTCAGCCCCAGAGCAGCTGGGACTGCAAGGAGCTTTGGAACACCTAGATCCCAGCCAGCCTTTGATGCCTCATCATGTGGCATGAGGAAAATCTCCTTGCAATATCAAAATCCACCCTAAATCTTTCTAGATGCAAATAAGGCAAATTACTGAAAAAACCTGCCCTTGGTAGACCTGAGAATAAGTGATCACTGATTTCTTTCTAGTGGTTTTTTTTTTGTTTTTTTTTGTTTTGGTTTTTTTTTTTTTTTGCATTTTAGAAGGCTGCTCTCATATCCTGCCTAGGCTTCACCCTGCCAGACACAGATTTGATTTGTTCTTCTCCTTCTTGCAGATCATGTTTTTCAAACTTCTAACTAAGCTTGTCAACATTTCCTCTGGACTTTCACCTGGTTGCTTCCTGCTCCTTGAGATGACCAGCACAAATCTCTGGCTGAAATTCCCCCCAATCCCAACAGAGCAGCACTGGGGGTATCGTTTGTTGTGTCTGTCCCTTGTTGTGGCTGCCCCATCCCTGGCAGTGTCCAAGGCCAGGCTGGACGGGGCTTGGAGCAACCCAGGACAGTGGTAGGTGTCCCTGTCCCCAGTGTCCCCTGTCCCCAGAGGGTAGGACTGGATGAGCTTTATGGTATCTCCTAAACCAAACCATTCCACTGTTCTATCCCTGCCTCACAGGGGTCACCTCGCTGGCCATGCCCAGCCTGTGCTGACCTTGCCCTGGCAGCAGAAGGTGCCCGGCCAGACCAGGCTTCACCAGAGCACCCAGCAGTGGCACTGGTCCCCAGCCAGAATCTCTGCATTGCAGGTCGCCTGCTTTGCATTTGTCTGTACTGAACTGCATGTTACCAATTCCAAGTCATTTCTCAGCAGTTGAGTTTTGTTTTACATTCTGCTCATGTCCTTTGAAGCAGTTGGAGCCCTTTGTGATCTGTCTTTAATTCAGCATTTTATAAGGGTGATCACTGTTCCATCAACCTTGTGCTTAATGAAAATATTGACCAGGACCTGGCCCAGGACAGACCTGACAGGACCTCACTGACCACAGCTGCCCACGCTGGCAGCACCTGAGCAGCCCCACCCTCAGTGCTTTAACCAGCTGGGATTGTGCTTCACCTGTGTTTCCTGAGTAGCATTCCCACGGGCATACTGAAAAGCCATGGAAGCCAAGACATACCACATCTACTGCTTCCTGTCTCCAGCTGGGCTAAATCCCCATCGCTGATGGACATTGGGCTGGTTCCGTTTGTTGTGCGGTTGGCAAATCCCTGTTGCCTGTTCCTTATCATGTATTATCTTTGAGAGGTTTAACATATGCCATGAAATAATACCTTCTGTATCTCTCCAGGCACCCACATCAGGCTGCCCAGTGAATTTCCCTGCTCCCTTGTAATGCCACAGGCTGTGCATCCCCCTGCTCCACACCACGAGAACCTCACCTGTGCCTGTGTTTTCTGAGGTCAGAGATGACTGTGGCTGGTTCCTCATGTATGCTAAGGTAAACTTTATTAGATTTTGACAATTTGAATATTCATATGCTCTATTCTTCTACCTTATTCTGTTCTTGCTCTGAGCCTCTTGTTGCCAACTGTAATCTGGTTAGAGTGAACACTTCTGTAAATATTTAAAGCACAAAGGTTCTGAACAGTTCAGCCATCTCATGTATCACCTGGTATTCCCTTCTCTGTCCCATTGCCTTAGTCAAGACTTTCCTGGACAGATTTATATTTTCATAGGCAAATCCACCTAGGCAGAACTCATTTCTTCCTTGGTCTGCTTGATTTTCCTCTCCGTATTTGTGCTTTGCTCTATGTTCATCTTTACACATCTATCCTTGATGTATAGAAATTCTGCACTATTCTGTTTTTCCAAGCTCTCCCTTTTTTCCTGACATACCTGGCCTGTGCTGTCTCACCGAGCCCCTGTGATGTTCTGCTCCCAGGGGATGTTTCCAGCTCTTCCCTGTTGTCCCCATTGCTGCTGCCATTTGTCTGTGCCCTGCTCAGGTGTCAGGAGTCTCCACCATGCTCCCTCCTTCAGTCCTGTTCAGGCTCCATGCACCCTCCCATTCTTCTTGAAGGCTTTTATTAAAATTTCTTATTTCTCCCTCTTGGTTTTTTGTCATCAGTCTTTTCAAGTAGGACATAAACTTCTCCTCACCGGGGGCCTTGGATGCACTTTTCCTTCTCCATCAAGCAATCCTGTTCTGCCTGGTTGTGCTGGGAAGGGAATTGAGCCTGAGCCTCCCTCCTGCATCTCTTCCACACCTGGATGAATTAATAGAATCACAGACTGGCTTGGGTTGGAAGGGACCAGGGCCACCCCCTGCCATGGGCAGGGACACTGTCCACTGTCCTAAAGTGCTCCAAGCCCCGTCCATGGGGGAGCACCCCTGTCCCCTGGCCTTGGACACTGCCAGGGATTGGGCAGCTTCTCTGGGTACCCTGTGCCAATGCCTCAACACCCTCTCAGGGAACAATTCTTTCTCAATATCCCATCTGACCCTGCCCTTTGGCAGTGGAAGCCATTCCCTGTGTCCCCAGTCCCTCTCCAGTTCTCCTAGAGCCCCTTTAGGCCCTGGAAGGGATTCTGAGCTCTCCCTGGAGCCTTCTCCTCTCCAAGCCGAACACCCCCAGCTCTCTCAATCTTTCATTTGCTTCAGCAGGGATGTGCCTGGAGCTCAGGGAATGGCCACACACGGGTGCACAAAACTTTTTGGAGCAAAGAATACCCACCACTGCATGGGGCAGGGTGGGGTGGGCAGCTGAGGGGGTCCAGGAGCAGTGAGGGTTTGAGCTGAGCAGAAGCACATTCTCCTTCCTGCACAGAACTTCCTGCATGCAATTCATTCACATTCCAAAAAGGGAAACACCAGAGCTTTTCATTAAGTGGAACACTGCAAGGAACAAAACAGAAGAGTCACTTCTGGAGAGGGAAAGCAGGTTAGGGGTTTTGATGTGCAGTCAGCAAGTGTTGCTAGGATGAGAAAAGCTGCCGTAGCTTGACAAGCAGATCCCAAGCATTTAATATGGGTCAGTTCAAAGAGACACTTCTGTGTCTCTGGTGCTGTGCTGCCTCACCAGTTTCAGGAATCCTCAGCTCACTCCTGAAGGCATCTCCTGGGTCCATGGAAGTGCCGAGGGGAGTGTCAGGGATGCCAGGCTGAGCTGTGGCCGTCAGGAATGTGGCAGCTCGGCTGTGGCAGAGCAGAGAGGAGTGCCCAGGCTGGGCAGGAGCTCAACAGCCCTTGGCAGGTAACAGCAGGGTCAGGGATGCCTCTCTGGGAAGATGAGCAGTTTAGCAGGAACTGCTCCTGCTGGTCGTGCCAGCTGTCACTCATCCTCAGGGATTGTTATCCCTTGAGATTTGTGCATGAGCACATATTGCTTCTGTGGCTGCCAGGCCAGGTTTGAAGTGATGTTGTACAGGAGGTTTGAAATCTATCTGGCACAGGGGAAGGGAAGTGTCCCAGTGTGCTCTCCAGATGCACCAGGAGCCTCTGGCTGCTGGCATCTGCTGCTGGCACACTCTCCCCACCTATGAGGGACCCTGGGAGTGTCTGAGCAGTCCCTCATACTGCTCGACAGTGCAGGATGAAGAAGGAGCACTGATGATGGTTCAAGGATCCATCCTGGAGCCTCCACATGACAGTGTGCTGCCTACATCCAGCTTGGGTCGCTGGGAGAAAAGGGAGTGTCGGGGAGCAAGTTTGCCTTCCCCTGGGTCATCAGGTAAGGCCCCCCTTGGCACAGGGATGGGACTGCTCAGTGACATCCTTCGTTTTCCAGCGGCACCAGCAGGAGCTTGCAGGGAGCAGCAGGCAGGGAAGGGGGGCAGCAACCAGCAGTGATTGATGCTCTTCAGACACAGCTGGCACAAACAGAACGCTGCCCCTGGGCTGCAGCCCTGGTTTCCCACGGGTTTGAGCTACAGTGAGGGCTCACAGACAGGACTTGACCCTGGGCCAGTGCCTGGTCCCACAGAGGTGCAGCTGGTGGAGAAGGAGCCCCCTCTTCTCCCTGGCTGTGGGGTCCTGACGGGCTGAGGGGCTGCCAGGGACCGGGCTGGGGTGTCCTGGGAGCTGTGCAATGCTGGGTGTGGGCCAGGGGGCCATGCCCTGTCACCTGCGGGGCCTCGGGGCTCAGCCTGCATGGGGTTGAGCACAGGCAGCCACGGCAAGAGCTCCATGCCCGTCTCTCAGAGGGCTGCAGGGGTGGGTGGGCACTCTGGGCTGTCAGAGCCAGCGCCTGCTCTTTTGCAGGTGGCGATGCTGTTTTGTGTTTCTGACATGATTGCAACAGCGTAACAACACTGACGAGGCTTTTTTTGACAGTGCTTCCTGCTTTTCCTGATGGCTCTCCACCCCCTCCCTCACTGCAGATGGATTGAGGCTGCAGGAATCTGGGCATGATGCTTGGGCGGAATCCCTGGAAGTGCTGCACTCTGCCTGATAGCCCAACCCTACCCTTGCTGGGCCACGTGGGCTCCCTGCTCCCTGCACAAGAGAGACATTTTCACAGGTCCTTGACACCCAGAGGAATGACCCTATTGTTGCTCCAACACTTTCTGGTCCCTCTCTCTCCCTTCTGCCCCAGTCCTGGTGCTGGGCATCGCTGCCATGTCCACATGCTGAGGTGGCTCTGGGTGTGTGCTGCAGCCCATGTGCCTGGTTGTGCTGGAGCAACCCAGCATGGAGGTTTCCCCGGTGCTGTTAAAATTCCTTTCAGAGTGCCAGGACATGTCCTGTTCCATCGAGGACCCCTGATGCATCCCAGTGCACACTGAGGTCCAGCAGCTGGGGATAAAGGGGCAGTGAGCAAAGTGGCACTCCAAGTGGTGCCAGCTCATGGCACCAGCCCAGTGATGCAGACTGAGGACTTGGTCTCCCATGGCCAGAACCTCTGGCATCTGGGCACAGCATGGGAAGCTGTCCAAACAGAGTGGGATGTGTTTTTTGCTCCCCAGTAAATGACTGGGGGAATATGGGGCAGTAGCAAAGCCATTACCACTGTACTGCTCGTCCGGCAGGCTGCAGAATGCAGGGCTGATCCCTGGAGAGCTCAGCTTTGCCACATCTCATGGATTGCTGATGGAGCCACCAACAGAGGGGCAGGGGGGCAGGGGGAAGGATGCAGCTCCTTCAGGGCTTTGGGAAGGCAGTGCAAGGTGATGCCAGAGAGCTGCTCTCTGCTCCAGCTGGGGCTGCACATTCAGGTCTTGGAGTTTTGGGGACACCCAAGGCTGGGGGTGTGGCTCCAGCCTGCTTCCAGGTGAGTGAGTCAGGAGCTGGGATGTCAGATGAGTCATTCCTCCTGCAGGCTTCTCTCCAGACCCATCCCAGGCAGCGGTGACATCCAGGGCACCGGGAGCAGGGACAGACGTCAGCACAGCTGAGACATCTGCAGAGAGGTGACACTGTGAGTATGGGCGGGATGACAGGAGGCTTGTCAGCCCTCCCCAGCTCATCCCTGTGCTGCCATCCCTTATCCTACAATTCCCCACTCTGCCAACAGCTCCCAGGCTGCACAGGTTGGGTCCCCACACTGACACTGCAGCCGCTCCCCGCGCGGAGAGCTCCTGTGAGGGTGTGACAGCCCGCTCAGGCTGCTGCACAACATCTGCTGCACATCACATCTGGCTGAGCAGGACCTGGAATGGGGCATGTGCCCCAGCAGAGCCTTGCCAAGGAGCTGTGCCAGCTGCTGAGCTGGGCAGGGTTATGAAAACAGGTAAAAATCTGGGTTATGAAAGCAGGTAAAGCAGAGTCTGGCAAAAAGCTTATCTGCTGCAAAGTTCAAAAACTCAGGTTAAAATCATTGAATCAAAGAGTATCCTGAGTTGGAACAGACCCGCAGGGATCACTGAATCCAAATCCTGGTCCTGACCAGGGCATCCTAACACTCCCGTCCTGTGCCTGGGAGCATTGTTCCTCATCCCAATGAGGAAATGAAGAGCTTGGGTGGAGTGAAGCAGCAAATACTGGGGGTTCCACTTAGCACCCAGCAAATGACAAAACACTGAACTTTTGACTGTGGAAGAACTAGAAAGCTATTCCCAGATCCAAAATCTGTAAATGGGATGCAGAGCCAAAACTGAGGTTTTGTGAGTGCTGGCACTTCCATACATCTCTGAGGATGTAGGACTCTGCTTTCAGGGACCTGAACCTGCTTTTCTCAAGACTCCTGCACCCACACAATGCTCTCCTTCCTGCCCCTGTCCCAGCTTCACCAGGTTCCCTGTGATTCCTGCTGCTTCCTCTCTTACTGCTACACCCAATCCTCCCCGGAGCTCCTGGGGTTAACATGGAAATAACAAACACACCATTTGCTTGTGATTTCTGTGGGTTTAATGTTTAAGCATTTGTTCTATGTGGTGTCTCTTAGTTTGGGTTGCACTTAGCAGTCTTAGTGATAAGATAAAAAAATCTTTATGTGGGATTTTCTAAGTTTAGAGAAACCCAAACACTACGAGACATGAAAGACAGGCTGAGAGAAGTGCTGGGTGGCTTGGCTGGAGGCCTCTGTACTCAGATCCTCTTCTGCTTTCTTTCCTTACCATCCTTCAACATATCCCTCCTCGCTGCCTCTTCTCCCATTCCCACCTCAGTTTCCCATTCATCCCTTCCCTCCCTGGTTCTCTGGTTTTCCCGTCACAAGTTTGGCCTGAGCTGACAGCTGAGGGCAGAGAAGAAAAGGTAAATATCAGCCTTGTTCTTGAATCAAAGCATGGTTTCCTAAAGCTCCGAAGGCAAACAAAGGCAGTTTCCTTAGAAATCTGTATTCTCCCTCCTCACTGCAATATCTCCAAGAGATGCTGGTTCCTGAGACACAGCCAGTGAGGGCCCCCTGCCCCTGCTCCTGCTCCCACTGCTGCTCCCAGCAAACCCCCTGTGAGACCCAGCAGCCACCAGCCCTTCCTGGACCACAGTGGTTGGAAGCTGCAGGTGTCCAGAAATCCCAGCATCCTTGGGGCTCTCTGTTTCTCTCTGTCCCATTCCCTCTCTCAGGTCCCTTCCCACAGCCAAGCACTGGATCTTCTCCATGGCTTCTCCCATGGAAGGAGGAACCACCTCCTGCTCACCCCCACCTTCTTTGCATCCTGGTTCCTGCACCACCTGTTTTGGAAGCCCAGTAGTGCATCAGTGGTGGAGCCAACTTTTAGGGAATCAAGGCTTTCCCAATTCACTGAGGTCATGGCATGTGATGGTAGAAACACACAGGAGCCTTTGGTGAAGTCCAGCAAGAGCTGGGGTAAATTCCTGCTGATCTGAAGAGCCAGGCAGGTTCTGCAGGTGTGGTTACTCTGTTGGGCCCAAGAACTTGTTTGAGATTCCCTGACCTGTAAGGAACAGCCAGAAAAGTTGCTCTGCTGTACTTTGGTGCACCTTCCACTCTCAGCACCAGGCTGAGGCAGAAAAAAGACAGAAGGACATTTCCATGGGTCTGAGGAAAATCACAGAGCATGTGGGAAGCCTGGAGTTTATAAGTCACCCAGGTTAGGAGAGGGAAGGACTGAAGAAGGCCCCCCAGGGAGGCGCAGGCAGTGTCCACTGTGCCATGGGAGCTGCAGCCTGGGAGCACCCCCAGTCTCAGAGGGTTGGTGGTGCCCAGTCTGGGTCTCCAGCCCCACGTGCAGAGCACCCAGGCACTGTGGAGCACATCATTAACACTCATTAAGGTGTATCCACCTCCTATGGAGCAGGGTATTGCCATGAGCACATCCGACTCTCCCGGCCTGTCTCCATAGCATCGGGAGTGCCCCAGCCCTTGGTGGATCTTTGTGCTGCTTCCTCTTTTTCTCCCAGGGCCAGGAGCCTGCCCAGCCATCTCTCATCCCTAAGCCTGTGTCACTCAGAGTGCAGGAGCAGAGAGCACAGATGGCACCGGGAAAACAGCAACACACACAATCTGGCCAGGCAGAGCTGATGGGAAGCAGAGTCCTCAGGAGAGTGGAGCAGAGCAGGAAGGGCAGCTCTGCACCAGGGCAATGGCAGAAGATGGTCCCCAGCTCTCAGCAGCGGTGCCCAGGACACGTTTCTGACATTGGTTCTCAGCTCCCCAGCCCCTCCAAAGGGTCTGGCTGTGTGAAGGTTGTTGTGTTCCAGCTAAGAGAATTTGGGCTGCAGCATATACTGATTGTAAAACTGAGGCTGAACCCCCAAGTCACTCCCCATCCATGCTTTGGGGTCTTCACCAGGAAAACAGGACAGGAGACACAACCCTTCCTCCCTTTAAAATCCTATCTAAGCTGTGCAAACCCTGCATGTTTACAGCTCATTTGCTAAAGGGAGAAACAAAGGGGAGTTCCTCTTCTCAGAGCTGTGTCCCAAAACATGTGCTGAGTGTGCCTGGGGCCATGGCCTGGGCAGTGGATACATTCCCAGCTGGAATTCTGGGAATGGAGCAGTGCAGCATCCTCAGGATAAAGCTACAGTCTCCTCAGAGAAGGCAAATTCTGGCAGGAAATCACAGGCATTCCAGGAGCAGACATGCCGTTTGGAGCATGGCCATGTTTGAGCAGCTATCAAAGCTGTCAGAAAACAGGGAAGAGTTAAATATGAAACATGAATGAGAGTCCAGAGGGAGAGGGAAAACAGAGGGAGATGGGAGAGAGGCTGAGCGCCAGACGGTGGCTGTCAGAGGGGTTCCTGTGCAGTGGGAAGTGCAGTGACACGGCCAACAGAGACTGGGAGCAGCGTGGGAAGGTCCAGTTGGGAGCCAGGAGGGGCTGAGCCAAGGGCTGGCCGGGCCCATTTGTTCCCTTGGCACTTAGCCATGTTCTTAGTGACACATGTCATTTCTGTGGATCCCTGCGTCATTCCATGGATGGGGAGGATGCCGTCCATGAGAAACCAAGGAGAGGAAGCTGTCCTTAGGGTGAGGGGGCAGCAGGAATGTGTGGAGTTCTGCCCTGGGATGGATAATGAACCCGACAAGTGAATCTGGGTTGGGAACAGAGTCTGGTGGGGGGACAGAGTCCTGTGTGTCCCCTACACACCACTAAGTCAGGAAGCAGCACACAAAGCTTTCTTCAGACAGCTGGAAGAAGGGTCCTGTTTGCAGCCATGGTATTCCCAGGAGACATTAATGTCTGTGGTATCAGCTGGAGGGCAGCACAGCAGGGCACAGCAATCCCAGGAGCTTCTGGAACACTCTGGAAACAATTTCCTTGCACAGATGGTCAAGAAGACAAAGAGGCAAAATGCTCTGATGGATCTGACACCTAAAAACTTGGAAGAACTGGTGAGGGGTGTGCAGGACGAGGGGCAGCCTTTGCTGGAGAGACCAATGGTGGAGTTGAGAGTCCTGAGAGAAGGGAGCAGAGCAACAAGCAAGATGACAAACTTGGGCTCAGGAGAGCAGACTTCAGCCTCTTGAGGGATCTGCTTGGAAAAGCACCACAGGATGCAGTCCTGGAGAGAAAATGTGTCCAGGAGACTCAATTCCTTTTCAAGGATCAACTCCTCCACTCCACACAGCAGGAATCAAGCAAAGGCAGCAGAGAATGGAACAATGAATACAAGGACATTGTGTGAATACAAATCCAAGTGTGCTGGGATGGGGTCAGGACAGCCAAAGCCCACCTAGAGCTGGGTCTGGCAGGGAACAAGAAAGGTGGCAAAAACGGTTTCTACAGCTACACCAGTGGCTGTGAAGGACATGGAGGAACAGAAGCACCTCTCCTATGGGGAAAGCTGAGGAAACTGGGACTGCTCAGCTTGGAGCAGAGCAGACTTGTGAGGAATCTTATTAATGGATATAAATAACTGAAGCTGGGTGCAAAGGGGACAGAGCCAGGCTCTTTCCAGTGGTGCCCAGCATGAGGACAAAAGGCAACAGACTTAAACTGAAATTCAGAAAATTCTTCCTGAACATCAGGAAGATCCATTTTACTGTGAGGTGGCTGAACACAGTGGGTTGCTCAGAGGGGCTGCAGAACATCCATCACTGGAGCTGCTCAAAGCCCAGCTGGAGATGGCCCTGACCAACCTGGCCCCCTTGCCTGTGCTTTGGGCATGAGTTTGAATCATGGAAGCAAGCATAAAGGTTGAAAAAGCCCTTTAAGGTCATTGAGCCAAATCAACACCACAACACTGCCAAATTTACCACTAACCTGTGTCCCCAAGTGCCACATCCACAGGGCTGTTAAATCCTTCTGGGAATGGTGATTCCACCACTGTCCTGGGCACCTGACCTCCACCACTGTCCTGGCCAATACCTGACCACTCTTTCTGTGAAGAAAGTTCCTGTACTGAGGAGTTCCAGTATTGCCATCCAATCTTAGCAGTTCCATGGATCTTTATTGAATTGAGTGATTGTTTAATATCACCAGACACATAAAGAAAAGGCTGTGGATCCCCTGTGGAGGAGGTCACACTGCTGGAGGTGTTCCCAGCTGTAGGTTCCATCCCTTCAGCTCTGCTGAGCCATGGCTGTGGTGTGCAAGATCCCAACTCCAGCCTCTCCTGGAGAGATGGATCTGTGTCCTGCTGCCAGCCGAGACCCGGCACAGCCACGCTGCCAGCCCCAGGTGTGCCGCTCCAGCCAGGACACTCCTGCCAGCCCCAGGTGTGCCACTCCAGCCAGGACACTCCTGCCAGCCCCAGGTGTGCCACTCCTGCCAGCCCCAGGTGTGCCACTCCAGCCGGGACGCCCCTGCCAGCCCCAGGTGTGCCACTCCAGCCGGGACACTCCTCCTGCTGCAGGAGCCTCCCTGTCCCACCTGCAGTGGCAGCAGCGTTTCCAAAGGTTCATTGTGAGGTTTTAGGCTGCCTTCAGCTGAGAAACTCAGGAATTGTTTTCCCTTTCTCTTCCTGCTCCAAGGCCCATTTCTCAGGATTGAAAATGCCCCCAGAATACCTCAGTGAGGTTCAAGTGATGTGGAGGGAGCCCAGCTCAGATCTATCATACAAGTAGCTTGTGTTGGATTAAAACAGTGGAAGTGTTGCCCTGAATCATGCTCAGAGCCGTGGAAGGGGCAGGGGTGTTCTCAGAAAGGCAGGACAGCTGAGGAACAGGGCCCAGTTCCAGCAAGGAGGGAAAGGGGCTGTGATGTCTCTGTGCACTCCCAGCTGGAGAGATCAGTCCTGGGGAGCTGTTCTAAGGCTTGGGAGTGACCCTGACCTGAGCAGGGAGATGGGCTGATGCCGCACTGACACAGCAAAGACATGGCAGATGGAAGTGAAAAAACCTCACAGTCAAGCCTGGCCAGATGTGCCAGAGCTCCAGGCTGGGAGAAGAGGAAATGTTGGGGTAATTAGGGCCCATAAAAGAACATGGAAAAAGCCAGAACCATCTTAAATGAGGGCAAAGGGGGTTAACTGCAGTCATTAAGGGGAATACTGACAAGAAAAACAGGGCACTTTGTCCTCTTTTGATCTCATTTCTCCTCATACCAGGGTGTAAATCAACAAGTGTCAATGGCATCTGCTGCCCCATCTTCCCCTTGTGGCCTTCCCACAGGGGGGGGAACTGAGGCATTGTAAGGGGCCGGTGCAAACATTGTTCTCCACCTCCTGTGAACAAGGCTATCCACAAGGCCAGGGTGCTCAGTGGTCAGCAGAAGCAGCTCTTACATTTAAGAGGATCCTAAATCCCCACAGAGCTCTGCACCTACGAAGGTCCCTCCCCTGCAGATAAAGGAGCTTCTCTCAGCCCAGGATGGGGAACATCTCACTCTCCTGTTGCCCTGGGCACAGTGGTTGGGAGACAGAACTAAAATCAGCATCCAGCTGTGACCAGAATATCCTGATACCTAAAACCTTGGAAGAGCTGTTAAATCCATTATTTTAACAGTCTTACAGATTTTTCTGAGCTGCTCCTTTTCCAGTTGGCTCTCCAAAGACATTGCCTCGGGCCCTGGGTATGTGTAAGCAGCATTGCAATCATGGTGTTTCCAGCCTTCAAGAGTTCCCAAGTCAGAGCCCAGGCTCTCAAAACCACTAGTTATTTTGAACAGAGAAGGCTGAGGACTTTTAAAATTCCTCTTCTCATTTCTAAGAGTGTAATTTTCAATCACCCCAGAAGTTCAAGAGCACAAGCACTGGAGTATTTTGCTAAGGAAAAGCCCTCAGGGTGAAGTTGAGTTCTCTGTTTCTGTGGAAAAACACAGATGTCACCAGATGGAGATGTGGCTCTTGCTCCTCCTTACTTTTCACCTGTGTTGACAACAGACCCAGCACTGGGTTTGAGAGGTGACGTGGTGACAAATCCCCTCTCGGTTCAAGGCCAACAGCTGAGCTGAGCTGGTGCCCCCAAAAATCCCTACTCAGCTGCATTCCAAGAGCTGACCAAAGCAGTCCAGCAGGTCAGGTTGGAGGAATAACTGCCTTTGAGGGTATCCCATCAATCTGGATAAGGGACCACAGGCTGCCCTTTATGTGGAGGGCTGTGAATCACTCCCCAGCCTCAGTGAAGATTTTATGTACCAGAGGAGCACATGTTGTGCACAGAAACAGCTCCAATGTCAAAACCAACAACCAACAGCCTGGAATTCATGAGTTTTGCATCCTTGAGGTGCTCAAGTTCAGGAAAAAACTATGAAGGGAACCCCCTCATATGAGGGCTGAGCAGTTCAGGGGGCACTGAGAATAATCCCTGTGGCAGGGAAGTTTTCATCCTAACCCCAAGTGAGGAAGTAGCCCCCAAGGGCTGGCCATGCTACAGGGTGAGACCAGCGGTCCCACACAGAGGGCAGTGGCCCAGGACACAGGGTGACAATGCTCAGGGGCCATTTCAGCTCTGCAGAGCAGCTGAGCAGTGCAAACACCATCCCCTCTGCCTGAAGCGGGGTGACAAAGAAGGAAGGACCAAACCTGGTTTGTCTGGGTTTTTGGTTTTTTTTTTTGTTTTGTTTTGTTTTGTTTTGTTTTGTTTTTTTTGGTTGAATTCTTTCCTAAATCAGAAGCTGGGTATAACAGTAGAAGACTGGAACATTCATTTTGCAGTGAAATGGGGTAAATTTTGCCATGTTGAAGGGAGTGCACAAAATCACAGTGACAGGAAGTGCTCATTGGGAGGGTTGGCTTAAGGAGGTGTTGTGCATAAAGGGTTTGAGAGGATGAGCTGCTCTGAAGAGCCAAGTGTTGCTTTCACTGCCTCTGCTTCCCCAGGCAGCAGGGTTGTCATCTGTAGCTGTGTTTGTGCTTGGCCTCCGGTGACTGATTCCTGTGCTGCTCATGGCTCCAGGGCTGGATGCAGATTTTCCCCAGAAACTCATGTGAAGCTCCCACAGCTTCCCTTGGAACAGCTGGGGATAGCCAGTGCCAGCATCCTGTCCCTGGGCTCTCCAGACCAGGAACCAGATCTGTGCTGGGGCTCTGGGGAGCTCCATTAGTGCTTCTCTCCCAGCAGAACCCACTGCTCCCATGGGAAGAGGAGCCTGGGAAGCAGCTGGCAGCTCCCCCTCCCCGGCCCCAGGGGTGCCAGCACCCCCTCATCTCCCCGGGCACACTGGAGCTTGCATACCCATTGGAAAGGGGCTTCTGCAGAGGACAGCAGGATTAAAGCGAGACTCCATTTCCCTGTGCCCAGGCTGCTCTCCAGAGCTTTTCTGTGCCCCTGCCCGAGTGTCAGGCTGGAAATTTGCAGATGCGTGAGCAGGTAGAGAGCTGCCAGCACCACAGCCTTGCTGGCTCTGTGCAGGGAAAACTGCTTCTGGAAAAACCAGGCACCTCCAGCCTGTCCCCGGGTCCAGGAGGGGTGTGCAGGGATGCAGGTTTGCTCCATGCTTTAGAGCCAGCACTCCAGCATGGCTCACTCCTGGGAAGCACTGTGCCAGAGCCCTGAGTCCTGGAAAATGCCTGGTGAGAGCTCATCCAGAGGGGAAGCTGAGGCAGGAGTGAAGTGACTTGGCCAAGGGATGCCTTGAACCTCATATCAGTGAGGTTAAAAGTCATGTGTAGATGGGATATGGGTTAGTGGTGGACCTGCCAGTGCTGGTTGGACTTAATGTTTGGACTCAATCATCTTAGAGGGTGTTTCCAACTTTAATGATTCCATGATTTGATGTGGTTTGAGCTCCTTTCTGGCCCAGCTCCCCCAAAACACAGCCTCTGACATGCAGCATTACCCGCATTCTGCAGCAGAGCCCCCCTTAGCCTGCCCTCAGCACTCTCCTTCCTGACAGGTGAGATGAAAGGAATCCCTGAGAGCCCTGGAAGGGGACAAACACCATAGGCAAATCCTGGTTGTTAAGATGTGGGGTTTGCTGTGTGTTCCTTCTCTCTCAGTGTGTGGAGGGATTAGCACCAGCCAGATGAGAGACCTGCCAAGGCACTTCCAGCCCAGCTTCGAGCTAACTTCCAGCCAGGATGATTTCAGATAGACCAGCACCTCTCTGCAGCACCCTCCAAAAAATAACAAAAAATGAGGGACAGGAAGAAGCTGCTGTCAGAGTGTTTGTTGCACAAAGATTGCCTCTGCTCTGACACTGCCAGACCCCCACAGCCATGTCCCCATGTCACCCGGGAGTGCTGCCAGCAGGATGGCATTCCCACAGCTCCTCACAGCCTGCCAGGCACGCACAGAGAAGGACCCCACATGGCCCCTGCCCTGGCACCCCAGGGGGACACGTGCCACAGGGCAGGATGGCTCAGGACACAGCAAAATGCAACCTGGAGCTCTGGGAACGAGCTCTTTGAGTCTCTGAACACTGTGTTTTCTTCTCAGCTGGTACAGGGGCTCTTTTCCCAGGGATGCTGCTCCTGTCTCCAGGGCTCTCAGCAGCCTTTCCAACCTGCCTCTGCCACAGCAAGGTGTGTGGGGGGGAGTATTTTGGGTGAAAGTCAATCTCTTCACCAGCCTCCAGGATCAGAATCCTGAAATGGCTTGGGTGAGAATGGCTCTTATAATTCATCTCATTCCACCCCTCTTGCCATGGCAGGGACACTTTCCACTATCCCAGGTTGCTCCAAGCACTGTCCAACCTGATTTTGAACACTCCCAGGGATCCAGGAGCAGCCACAGCTTCTCTGGGCACCCTGTGCCAGGTCCTGACCACCCTCACAGGGAGGAATTTGTCTCTAGTGTCCAATCTAAGTCTCTTTGAGTTTAAAGCCATTCCCCCATCCCATCAAGCAGCTCTGGCTGGGATCAGGAGCCCTGCAGGGACCAGTGCAAGCTGGCAGTGCTGTCACCCCGTGGGACCTCAGACATTCAACGCGGTGGGTGGGACACACTGTGGGCAGGGCTGCAGGATTCTTGCAGGGATCGGGGTGATCAGCCACGGCAGAAGGTGGGAATTGCTCTGAGTGAACAGGGGCAGACAGGATGGGGTGATGCCCCTTCCCCCTGTCTCCTCTCAGAGCTCCCTGGTGCTATCCCAGCACCAGACTGGGAGGCCATGCTCCTGAAGGTGCCACATCCCCACACACACGGCACACAGGGCTGCTGGGGCTTTTCTGTGCAAGCTCAATTTGTCAGGATAGGGCAGCAAAGGCTCCTCTCTCCACCTTGCAGCTGCTGCTGTGCAGAGCAGGAGCCTCACCTGGTGTGTGGAGCTGCACTGGGATGGGGAGAGGCAGCCCCAGATGTGCAGGGACAGGTGGCAGGGAGGTGACACTAGGGACCATGAGCAGGGACAGAGGTGGGGGGTCTAGGGGTGAGGGCAGAGGTGGATGCCAGCTCTGCCCATGGCTGTGCCCTTCCATCTGCAGGATAACAGGATAATGCCCAGGCTGGGGCGTCCTGCTGACACCAGAGCAGGGCCAGTGGTCCTTGCTCCCAGCTGTGGAGTTACCCAGACACCTGCTGGGAAATGAGTGTCAGCCCAAGTGCTCTGAGGCTCTGAGCCCCTTTTGAGCTATCTCTGCCCATTCTCAGTGCTGCAGGATACCAGGAGCAAAGGCAGCCTTGTGAATGCTGTGACACAGGTTAATCCTGTCCTTTCCCTTCTCCTTTTCTTTCTCCTTTCTCTTCCTTCAGCATCCAACCATTCTGGTGTCCTTACAGCTCAAAGCAGCTGTAAGACTTCCAGTGCAGACGATACTGATACAAACACCAGCTGTCTCAGAACACTTGGGGCAGGCTCTGGGCTTCTCCAGAGGCTTCCAAGGATTTTCCTGCTCTCACTGACCTTGCAACCCCTTGGCTGCAAAGGCAAGACTCATTGTCCCTGTTTTACAAGGAACGAGCCTCATGTGGGTCCCCAAACTGAACCTGGCTGTAGTCTCTCACTCTGCCTCTTCATCGGCGTCAGAAAAACCTGACACACCTCAGCTGGAATTGTACCTGGACAAAGCAAAGCAGTGACGGCAGATGCTCAGATCCATCATTCAGAGCCCATACCTGCAGGGACCAGCCCCTCTGAGGGCCACACTAAATGCTGAGGGCTGAGGAGAGAGTTCAGGCAGGAGAGAAATCAATACATTGTCATCTTAAAAGCAAATCACAATGGGAGAATTCCTCATCATTTGGGTCCTGCAGGACAAGAAATCCATCGAGGGGCAGGAGTGTATCCAGAGAAGGGAATGGAGCTGGGGATGTGTCTAGGAAGGGCTGAGGNATCCTAGAGGGCTTTTCCAACCAAAAAGATCCTGTGAGTTACTCAGGACTTGGTGCCTTATGTGAGGCAACTCTCAGAGTCTCAAATAGCTCTGCAAATTGGTAGGTGGATGATCACCTCTCTCCAAGGAGTTCCAAGGAGCTGCACAGATCCCCTTCCCTTCCCTTCCC
>VWZN01012405.1:31080-49650 GCA_013396955.1 Regulus satrapa | reverse complement strand
CCATCCCCATCCCCATGCCATTCCATGCCTTTCTGTATTTCTCCCATTCCATAGCTCCAGCCCTAAAGCTCAGACATGGCTGCAGGGCTGCCAAGGTGCTCTTTGCTCCAGGCAGGCCTTTTCCCAACACTAATGATCCCACCTTTTGCAGACAAGTTCCCACAGGTTTTTAAAAGAAAGGTATTGCTTGAATATATCCCGGACTCAAAAATAGTGAGAGGGAATTTTTCATCCTGCAATTAAAATTTTTTCAGTGCTAAAAGCAGCATCTCCAAGATCTGGAGTGATGGCATTTCAGGCATCCTGAAAACCTGAAATCCCAGGTTTGCAACGTGCTGGCAAACACAACCAGCTGCACCAGGGGATGTCCTTCCAAGGGCTGTGTTCATCAGGTGGCGAGGGAGGTCCCTGTGCCTGGTGGCACACCCAGCCCCAAATTGGGGGTCACTCTAGTGCCACCAGTGGAGGGCCCAGCATCCAGCCTGTCCCACCAGTGTTCCACTCCTGCAGGAAAGTTCTGACCACTAACTGCCCACTCCCATAAGCTACGAACTCCTTTGTGCAGAGCATCAGAGAATCATTAAGGCTGGAGAGGATCTTTCAGTCAGGGAAGTCCAACTCTTAACCCAGCACTGCCCAGTTCCCATGTTCCCTGGTGCCACATCCACACACCTTTGGAGTCACTTGGATGGTGACTCTACCACTGCCCTGGGCAGCTGTGCCAGTGCCATCCTTTCAGTCAGGGGCAGCTTTTGGAAATCCTGACCTACCTGGCTATGCCAGGATACCTCTGTGGTGGCAAAAGGGAAGAAAGAATGCTTTGAGGACAATCATGTCTGAACCATCTGCCTCCTCAAAAATCCCATGCAGTACTGTATTTGCCTTCAGTCCTCAGCAGAAGGCAGATGATCTGCACAGATGACCTGGAGAAGAATGACCAGGTCATTCTTCTGGACATTCTCCTGGTGACAGCAATCACCTCTCCTCTTGTCCCCAGGTTTGATTTGCTCTGGACACAGGAGAAGCGCATCTGGGATTGTCTCATGGGAAAGATGCTAGAATGCAGGAGGGGTGCCCATGAGAATAAATGTACATTTTTCTCTTGAAGAGGTTTTTCTACAGAGGAAAGGCTCATCCATCCTAATCTGCCCCTCCTTCTTCCTGCTGCCCCAAACACCAGGATTTGAGTTTACCTTGGGCAGCAGCAAAGGCATTCCTCATATTCCTTAGAAATGTTCTTCTGCCTCAGCAAACCAGCCCT
Source organism: Regulus satrapa (assembly GCA_013396955.1). Classification (NCBI taxonomy): domain Eukaryota; kingdom Metazoa; phylum Chordata; class Aves; order Passeriformes; family Regulidae; genus Regulus; species Regulus satrapa. Next base: position 48,389 of record VWZN01012405.1, on the reverse strand, counting down.
GGTTTATGTAAGCGACCTCAGGGATATTTGCAGGAGGCAGAGGCACTCGAGCAGGTGGGAGGTGTGTTTTATAAGGCTGCACACCCTGCGGGGAGCTGGGGATGCAGTAAGGGACTGGCTGCCAAGCCAGAGCTTCAGTCCTGCTACTGCTGTGGCACTTCCAGGTCTTTTTCTTCAGAGGGAAGACCAAGAAACAAGGGATGGAATCCTCCTTGCCAGCTTGTAGCTATACAGAATGGCTGTGACAGGGGAGAGCCTGGCAGAAAGAGCACAGAGGCTGTCACAACCCCAAAACCTCAGGGTCTGTCTGACACCTGGCAGGAGCATTTATCCACAGCTCATGGAGCTCAGGAGCCGGAGCCAGAAGGGAATTGCCAGTATCAGCCCTCCTTGTTCAAGCATTTTTATTCAGCACAGAATCTCCTTCCTTATCCCTTCCCTCAGCCATCCCCACTGCCAAATGTCCCACGTGTTCCAGGCAGCAATGTGGCTGCTGGGTTGGAGGCACCTTCCAAGAAGAATCATAGAAGATTCATAGAAGAATCCCAGAATCCCAGAATTGTTTGAGTTGGAAGCAACCTTACAGGTGATTCCACCTCCCTGCCATGGGCAGGGACCCCTTCCACTCTCTCAGGTTACTCCAAGCCCTCTCCAGCCCTGCCCAGCATCTCCCTGGTAAGAGTCCTGGGCCAGCCTGGTGCAAAAGTGCCCAGGATTCATGGAATCACAGAATCACAGAATCACAGAATGGTTTGTATTGAAAGGACCTTGAAGCTTACCTCGTTCCACACCCTGCCATGGGCAGGGACAACTTTCACTAGATCAGGTTGTTCCAAATCCCATTCAGCCTGGCCTTGGACACTTCAAGGGACCCAGAGGCAGCCACAGCTTCTCTGGGGACCCTGTGCCAGGGCCTCACCACCCTCACAGGGAACAATTGCCTCCCAACATCCCATCTACCCCTCTCCTCTGGCAATGAGAAGCCATTCCCCTTGTCCTGTCCCTCCATCCCTTGTCCCCAGTCCCTCTCCAGTTCTCCTGGATCTCCTTTAGGCCATAGATGTGGCTCTGAGGCCCCCACAGAGTTTTCTCTTGTTCAGGCTGAAGAGTCCCAATTCTTTCAGCCTCAGGAACCCTGTAGCACTTGTGCTCACCATGCACACACCTGCAGCTGTGACCGGGGACCTCAGGGCAGCAACTTGGGTCTGGTTTATTAAAGAAGTCATATAAAATCTTTGCCATGTTTAATTTGACCCTGATGCAGAAAGCCTTGAAAAAGCTCTGAGTTCCAAAGGCCTCTGGCCTGGGAGTGGTAGAGCTGGAGAATTTCATGGTTATCGGACTTGTTACACTGGTCATGGGATGCGATGGATTCCAGCACTCATGTCACCTGGGATCAGCCTCAGGTAATGTGTGTGGGCTTCTTGCCGCACCTTATTCCAGACAAACTACCAGGGACCAAATCAACCCCATCCCTGGAAGTGTCCCAGGCTAGGCTGGATGGGATTTGGAGTAACCTGGTTTAGTGGAAGGTGTCCCTGCCCAAGGCAGGGTGTGGAATGAGATGAGTTTTAACATCTCTCCAATCCAAACCATTCTATGATTCCATGAATCCTGGGCACTTTGGCATCAGTCTGGCCCAGGACTCTTACCAGGGAGATACTGGGCAATGCTGGGAGCTTTGGAAACTGGACCTGTGATATTCTGGGCCTCGCGTAGCATTTGTACCACATGGTGCTCCATGAGCTGGGAAGCTGGGCCTGTGCTGGACCATTGCACTGGTAAATCCTGTCCCCCACCAGATTTACTCTGCTCTCAAAGATAAAGAGACAGATGTGGTGGAAGAAGCAAAGACTTCTCAAGCAGTGACTGTAAAATAGGTTGTTGTTTGACCCCAGAGGTCTAAGCATCCCCCTCCTGCACTAACAGAAGATAAATATATCCAGGCCAGCCCTCATGGCTGCTCACCCAACCCATTCCCTAGCTCCTGTAGTTAATGGGCTCCAAAAGCTGCAATGTGAAATGTTTGGAGCCTGCAGCTCTGCCCAGGGGCTGTGAGCTGGGTGTTGCGGGCTGTGGCCAGACTGCTCCAGGCACATTCCTCTGCAGTTCCTGTAATTCAGGAGTCAACAGGGAGCCCGTGCTCACAGGTGGAGTCACTTTGCTCTTGTATATGGTATCACTGAATTTCAGGACTGTAAAAACAGGACTTGCAGCCAAGATAAGGCAAAAATCTGGTGGATCACTCACCTGGATGAGTGTGATCCCACAGCAGAGGTGAAGATTCAATTCCTGCTTATCTTCCAAACACTGCTCTTTCTGCACATCCTGGGCTAGCTTGAAAGTCTCTGTGCTTTTAAGGAGGCCTGTGGCAGCTGCTGAGCAAGAAATCCTGCAGTAGCAACCACCTGAACTGAAGAGATGCTTGCACCAAGCCCAGCAGCCCCTCGCCCTGTCAAAATCCTTCCCACTCTCCCCACTCTTGGGATCCCTCTCACAGCATCCCACAGCAGCCTGGGGTTTATTGTGTTTGCATCCGCCTCTCTGCATTATAGATTTGGCCTTTGTCTTCGTTATTTGTGCCTCCAATTCTTCCCCTACCAAGTACATCAGTCGCTATGGAAACGATTATTTCCTCGGGATGAGTAATCTTTGTGACAGCCCTGAAAACAGCAAAAAGTCAGTGCATACGCTGCACCTTCTACTTAATTCAGCGAGTTGTTAATTAGCTCTTCCCTTCAAAGGGATCAAAATTTCTGCCACCAATGATCTGCAGGGAAAAAGAACGAGTTTTGACTGGCTGCTTTGATCATTTTGTGCTAACTTGGCATGAATTGGAGAAACCCAACAGGCAGCTGCTGCAGCAATAACCACCATCCAGTCCCTCTGTGTAGGAGGACCAGAGGATGTCAGCTGGATGTAGGAAGCTCCCAGTAACTCACAGCATTGGTGCCTGAGCCACTGAGCAAGGCAGAAATCCTGGTGGAGTCCCAGCACTGTGGGGCTGACAAAGTCACTGCAGCACAGCTGGGAGGTGCAGGATCCTCCCACCAGTGTGGCAGAGGTGGGAGAGAGGCCAGTGCATCTGGCTGGTACCAGCCATGGTGTGGCCAGCAGGGCCAGGGCAATGCCTCCCCCCTGTGCTGGGCACGCTGAGGTCACATCTCAAATCCTGTGTCTGGTTCTGAGATGCTCACAAAAAGAGAGACCTTGAGGGGCTGGAGCATGTCCAGAGAAGGGAGCAGGGCTGGGAAAGGGACTGAAGCTTGAGGAGCGACTGAGGGGGCTCAGCTGCAGAAAAGGAGGCTCGGGGGGCACCTTCTGGCTCTCCACAGCTCCCTGACAGGAGTGAGCAGCCAGGTGGGGGTCAGGCTCTGCTGAGCCTGAAGGAGCAACGGCCAGGATGAGAGGAAATGGTCTCAACTTGTGCCAGAGGAAGGTTTATATCTAATATTTCAGAAAATTTGCTCACAGAAAGGCACCAGCACAGCTTCCCAGGGCAGTGGTGAAGTCACCGACCCTGGTGACATCAAAAGCTGTGTGAATGTGGCACTTGGGGACATGGGGCATAGTACCTTGGTAGTGCTGGGGGAGGGGCTGGACTCCATGATCTGAGAGGGCCTTTCTGACCTTTACAATTCCATGAGATGAACAGGAACTCTGTTAGCAGGGCCCTATGAGCATCTCCATGGGGCACCACAGCCAGCAGTGATTGCCCGCACAGGGACAGCACTGGCTCTGCCGGGCCCATTTGCAATATCCCAAAGCTTATTCAAGGCTTGGCATTAATGAGAGCTGATTAAATAGCTCAGGTTCTCACAGGGTGTCTGATGGCACAGCTGGGGCTGGCCCCCTGTGCAGGATGCAGCCCAGACCCCTGAGGCACCCGAGTGCTGCTGCTGCTCCTCACACTGCTGCAGGGCTGAGGTGGTGACCTGGCCTTCCCTACTGCAGTGAGAATTGTACTTTAACTAAGTTCTAGAAGGATCCAGAGATGAGAGGCAAAGGGGAGTCTGAGCAGGGCATCTCCTCCTACCCTCTGGAGGAAGAGGCTCAGGTGAGGATATCCCAGAAGAGAGCCTGGCTGGCTCCTCAAAGGGCTGTTGGATGAGAGACACATGAGGTCTCTGGTAAGAGCTGATGGCACAGGGCCAGGCTCACATCAGCAACCACAAAAGCTCTTTGGTGTGGAAATGAACAGGCAAAAAGGTGACTGGGAAAACTACCCCTGTCCCAAACCACTCCACAAGAAGTTGGTGTCTCCAGTGAGCCATCCACAGGAATAAACCCAGGAAAATTCCTTGATCGTGATCGGCCTGGCTCTGCAGGCTACACCACTGAGATGGAATGTATGAATGGCATGGGGCAGACTGAGCTGCTGCTTTATTTCTCTTTGTCTCTACCCAAGGAAAACGTACTGCAGCACAAATAACGGCCCAGCAATGAATACTTCCTGCTTTCTCCATTTGACCTCATCCCAGCAGTGACTGGGGCTGACATTTCTGAGGGCTGGGAACAGCACTACACTCCCTACCACCCTCCCTGGAAGTACCTTCTGCCCAAGCATCCCATGGTCATGGTCAATCCACTTGGCTGCAAAGGCAACCACTGCTCCCAGAACCTGCAGGAGCCTGGGCTGCCACCTCTGGGATCTTCCTTCCCACTCTGTGGAGAGCCCATGGGATGGCAGGGGCTGCCTGCAGCACAACATTGCACTTGGCCACTGCCAGGTCCCAGGGGTGGCAGCTTGTGAGGTGCCAGGTGGGTGGTGGGTGCTGCTTATCCCTGAGCAAAAAGCTTCCCCAAATTATTGCACTCAGACGGGATAGGCCAATATATTTTCCACTCCACCCCCCCAGCACTGCAGCATTATTATCAGGTGCTGATGTCTCCAGATCCATCACCAGGAGCAGGGAAGGTCACGTGCAGACAGGCTGATTGCTTCTTCATGTTGCTGAGCGAGGCATTTTGCATATCAGGTGTCACCTCTGGGCGGAACTTCAGCCCTGAGCTCACCTCAGGGTCTCTTACCCCTGAAAGGACACATGGCACAGGCACAGGAGCCAGGCCAGGCTCTGACTCACCTCCTCAGAGCTCTCCCTGTGCTGGAGTGCAGGAGAAGATGCAGAGACCCTGTTCCAGGATTGCCTAAACAAACCCAGCTCTTCTCCCCCACCACCCCCACAAGCAGCTTGATGTGTTTTCATGTTTAACACCACCACTTCTCACCCTGCACACTCTGCTTTTCTCCCTGCATCCTTGTATCCCCTGGCTGCACCCACCTGTGCTGTCGGTTTCCTGCAGGGACTGTAAGCCAGGTCTGCATTAAGTCCTGGCCTAGGGAGTGCTTAGGTGCAACCTGTGAGGTTGGAATTTTGTAAGGACTTGAAGGCTTGCTTTCAGCTGGCCACGTAGCTCCTAAATCTCAAGGCTTTGTTCCCAAGGTGGAAAACAAGCCACTGGAGCAGCTTTTGGATGTGGCTGGTGGGGCAATTCCCTGATAAAGATAACAGCTCCTTTATAAGCTCGTGCCCATCCCTGGTAGTCCAGCCTTCTCCGGGGCTCTCGTGGTCACCGCCCCTGCTGACACTCATGACACTGCCCCTGCTGACAGGGCTGGGGGATGTCTTGCTCCAGGCTCAGCCCAGCTCCCTGCGGAAGGAAGGAGGCAGTGGGAAATCCCTGCACATCACCCAGAGCACCACATGTGTAATAGATGGTGAGGTCACCACAGCAACAGCAGCAGTCTTTCAAAGTCCTCAGTGCCACCTCATGGAAAACCTCAAATCCACTCCCCATCCCAGTGAAAACCCACTGATCTGCTGTGCCCTGCACTGCTGTGCCCCCAGCCAGGTGCCAGGAATGCAGCCAGATCCTGCATCTTCACACCATGTGGCAAATGCTACAGTCATGGGTTTTATTTTTCTATGGATGTATTACAGGTTTTACTGTAAAAAGAAAAAAAAAATTGGCTTGTTAAATGACACCCAGACAATCTTTTTATTGATACACCCAAACATTCTTCCATCTGTGTTTGTACTAAGTGAAAACGAAACCATTCTTATCAACAGGCTTGTCAGCAAATCTCAGGAAAAGGGTAAGATTAAGCCATGAGCACAAACCGCTTCTTAATATGAGCATCTGTAATGCTCTCAAAATAGAAGAAAACTAAAAATTGCCTCAATAAAATCAGGGGAAAAGAAAATTTTAAAACTACTCTTATAGTACAGTGGTTTTTCTTTCTTGAAAAGATCCACAAACAGGTTGATCTCCTGCTCTGTGTCAAAAGGTGAAAAACTCTTCTCCTTTCAGCACCTTCCACCCCAGCTGCTGTAAGCTCAGCCCAAAAGACAGCCCAGGTGTACTGCCACTTTCCTGCACTGGGGTCTTTCTTCCAGTCAGTTATGTGTGCTATTAAATCTCTCTTTCTTACTCATGGCACAGCCCTGGGATGTTCTCCTGGATTTGCCAGGTCAATTCTGGTCACATAAAGCTGTGGCAGAGAAAAATAAACTCAACACATCTTAATTCAAAGCCTGAAGACACAACCTTCATTGAAAGCAGTTTGCACTGTTGAGAATAAATCTTTATCTCTGCTCATGTGTAAAGATCTAAGAATAAATTATTTGATAATGTTTATCCTTGTGTGGAAGTCTTGTATCATTCATTACATGCTCAGGATAAGCAGCTGAGCTCTGAGCTGCTCTCCTGACTGGACAGGAACGCTCTGAGGTCCTGCCAGGGTAAACGAATTACTCTTCCCTCCCTGGGCAGTGAAGGGTCATTGCCTACAAGCCATTGCCGAGCCCAGCCCCACTCCTGTGTGCCCGATCCCTCCGAGTGACCCCCAACACTGTCCCACAGGGACATCACCTCAGGCACCACTGTCACAGCTCCTGACAGCTTCTCCCCACACCTCTGCTCTGCTCACCAGATCTCCTGGAGCTGGGACTCCTCCAGAGCCTGGGGCAGCAGGGTTCCACCCTCCAGCTCAACTTCATCATGGTGCTGCAGCTGAAATCCTTGTTGGCATTCCAAGGAGAGCCTCCCGCTCACTAGGGGGGCAGAGCTCATCAGATCAAATGGCCTGGGCACAGCCTCCAAATCCCACCATCTCCACGACCCAGTAGTGCTGGATTAATGGGTGGGCACCACAGGCCAGGAGTTCTACTGCTGAGCGTTAACCCTCCGCTTAATCCCAGGAAGATTTTTATTCCAGTTCCCACTACTGTAAACTGTGCTCCTTCCCCATGGTTGGGAAGGAACACTGACAGGCTGTTTCAGGGAGGACATCAGCTCTTTGATCTCCTCCCAGAGAGGAGATCAGCTCTTTGGATTTTCACCCATAAGGGTTTAGGTGTTATCAATACTGTTAGGAATGGCATTTTTAATGCTAAATCAGTTTCAGCTTGAACCAAGGAGGCCAAGTATCATGGGCAGCACAGAGAAGGACTCAGGAAGGATTCATAGAAGTTAAGGAAGTTTGTGGGCTTTTTGTTTGGTTTTTTTGGGTTTTATTTTGGTTTTTTTAAATAAAGAAATCTGTGATTAATCTCCTTAATGCAAAGAGCATTTTCTGGGACGTCAGTTTAATGACTCAACACTTCTGCTGCAATGTCACAAAGTCCCTCCAGTTATCCAGCTCCTGGAGTCCAGGGAATTTCTGGCTATTATTCAGAGTCAAAAGTGCTGAACCCCAGCAGAAGACAAATAGCTGGAGAAGGGAATAGAGGTCCCCCAGGAAGGCATGCACTCAGCTAACCACCATCCTCAGACCAGACTGAGTCCCCTCCCCACCCTCCTGTGCCCACACCAGACTCTCCACATCCCGAGATCTCCCAACACTGGCACCAGAGGGCTGGGAGAGTGGTGCACCCAAGGGACAGGGACAGGGCTGGGTGTGGGCAGACGCCCTGGGGGCCGGGCACTGATGGCCATCCTGGTCACGGGTCTGGCAGACAGCAGGGATGGACAGTAAGTGCTGCTCAGGGCATCCCAGGGGCTGCTGCACTGCCCAAAATCCACCCCACGGTGACAAATGTCAGCTAGGCCTGACAGAGCAGATGGACAGAGGCTGGGAAGCAGATGGAGAGAAGGGAATTTGGAGCTGATTTGAAAGGCCCTGAAGTGCCTCGTTGGGAAAACACAGACAGAGCAGCCTGCAAAGGTGGGGAGGACAGGATGTGAGAGGAGCTGCCATGCACAGCCGGCTACTGTCACCCATGGGATCAAAGGACAGCCAGAGCTCCCAAGGGAGACCACACACCTCCATTCCTGTTGGATGCAGACCAGCTTTCTCAACAAGCCACACACTCCAAGCAAATACATTCAGAAAATGTTGGGAGCCCACATAACAACCCAGAGCACTCCCAGGGCTCCCTCGCCTCAGGATTCCAGCCATCCATCATCCCTGGTGAGGGCGATGCCAGGCTGGCATTGTGTCTGTGTGCTGCCCGTGCCCAGAGTGATGGCCAAGGCACGGCCCTGCGTGTGCCCAGACCCGGGCTGTGCTCCTGGGTGGCTTGGCTGGCTCCTCTCATCCCCTCTATCAACTCCCTGCCCACCCCCAGCACGTGCAGAGAGGGATGAGAGCTGGGGGCAGCGGGGATGAGCAACTGGGAGCAATGGGAGTGGGTTTGGTGCCTGTGCTGGTTTCTACACCCCTCTGCTGGGCAGCCAGCACAATCGCTAAGGAATGTGGCAGGAACCGCAGGAAGAAGCCTAGCAGGAAAAGGAATAAAAACCCCAACATGTTTTTAAAATGAAAATGCCAGGGAAAAAAATAACAACTTTTTAAAAATTCTCAGTGTGGAAGATCACCACCAGCACTGAGGCCATACAAACTGAAGTCTATGTGTACACCCCTTGGCGCAGCTCTGCCTGAGGGAACAGGACTGATTTGGGATTTTCACCTGGAGAATCCTTGAAAGAAAAATAAGCTGGGAATCCTTGTCCTGCTGTTCCAGATATTGGATATCTAGAAGACCTGCACATGATTCATATAAAAAAAAAAATCACTCATCTTTTAGCAGAGGTTTCCCACATGTTCTGTGACTTTTCTGTCATGGTTTAGTCCCAGCTGGCAGCTCAGCCCTGCACAGCCACTCATTTACCCCGGTGGGACAGGAGAGAGAATCAAAAGCAATAAAAAAACCCCAAACAACTTATGGGTTGAGATAAGGACAAGTTTAATATGGAAGTAAAATCCACAAGTAAAACAAACCAAGGAATTTATTCCCCACTCCCCCAGGGCATGTTCAGCCATCCCCAGGACAGCTGGGCTCCATCACAGTAACATCACTGCTGGGGTGAGGAGCAGAACAGCCCCTGGCTGTGCCAGCCCTGCTCAACAACAATGAAAACATCCCTATGTTACCAGGACTGTTTGCAGCACAAATCCAAAGCACAGCCCAGTACCAGCTACTGGGAAGAAAAGTCACTCCATCCTAGTCAAAACAAGCACATTCCAGCCTTTTTTTCCATACCATTTATGTCATTTTCAGGTCCCACAGTATCCACACACTCTCATTAACCACCAGCCCACTTTTCATCTTTTGATATAATACACAGATATCATTCCCCTAATCTTTGGACCACTGTGTAAAATGTCAATAAAATGTCTAAAATGTCCAGAAAGTCAGCATTTAATTCATTTAGTCCATGCCTTTGGGCTCCATGGTATGGTGGTCACTCAGGGCTGGAGAAGTGGGGTTTGTGGGGACCAAAGGCAGCCCAGGTCAAGTCACTGCTGCCCTGCAACTGTTTCCTGTGTAGCTCCTCCACTGGTTCAGGTGGTTTCCTGCTGTAGTAATTCCCATAACCTGCAACACAAATCCTGGGTTACAACAATTTAAAGATAGATCCATGACAATTGCCACCTCTTTGGACTGGATTATCAGGTTTAACACTGCAATTAACTCTTCCCTCCTTCCCTGCCCCTGCTCCAACTTGGATTTAATCACAGGTTGTAGTCCCTGAGGGGTGTCCCTCCTTCAAGTGGCGCTTTATCCATGAGCCACAATCTCCACGGGAATATACCTGCTGTGGCACAGATTTATCCAGAGCTGCAGAGCTCTGAGTTGTACCTGCTCCAGCGTGGCCTCATCCAGGGGCCTCAACACCTTCAGAGACACACCTGCTGCAGCATGGCACTATCCATAGCAATATTCCCTTTGGGAGTGGCCCTGCTCCAACATGGCCCTATCCCTGCCTTCATCTCTCTGTGTGTACTAATCCATGGCCACACAGTTTCAGGCACTCCAGCACGGCCTCAAGCACAGCCATGGATGCTCAAGGTGTACCTGCTATAGCATGGACTTATCCCACAGCATCAGATGCTGAGAGGTCCCTTCTCCAGCGTGGATTTACCCTTGGGTCAAAATCCCTTTGGAGGTACAGCTTTTGCAGGATGGATATGACCACAGCCAGACACTTCCAGAAATACCTGCCCTGGTATGGAGTTATCAGACACTTCAGGGTGTCCTGTTCCATGTGGACTCAACCCCAGCCCCTTTAGGAGAGAACCTGTTCATGCACAGGCTCATCCCAGTCGCTCTGCCTGGAGCTCACCTGGAGTCCCAGCCCCCAGCCAGCACAACACGGACACAGCAGTGGTGCCACATCTCCCTGGCTGTTATCCAGGTGTTCCCAGGCACGGCACAGTGAGATGATCGGCACCACAGCCAGCAGGGAACACCAAAAGCTGCCACTAATGAGCACAAGACTGCAATCTGACAGTGAGCCAAGCCCCCGGCAAGCACAGGAGCTGCCAATTAACAGCTCAACAGCACTCACACCTATAGATTCCACCCAGCACATTCCTGTCAAACCTGTCACTATCTCAAACGCTTGGAGCCCCACAGCAGGCACCAAAAAGGACTCTTGTGGGCTGCTGCACACACAGGCAAAGCAAATCAAGGGAATCATTCCCCGCTTCCCATGGGCAGGGAGGTGTTCAACCATGACCAGGACAGCCAGGCTCCGTCATGGTAACAGGGACTTGGAAAGACAATCATCATCAATCTGAATATTCCCCACTTCCTCCTTCTTCCCTGGCTTTACATTATGGTCTGGGATGTCCCTGGGGTCAGCTGTGCTCAGCTGTCCCCACTGTGTCCCCCCCAACTCCTTGTGCACTCCTCTGCTGGAGGAGCAGAACAACCCTGGCTGTGCCAGCCCTGCTCAGTAACTGAAACATCCCTGAGTTGTCAGGACTGTTTCCAGCACAGACAACAAGCACAGCTTACACCAGCTACTGCGAGGAGAATTAACCCCACCCCAGCCCAAAGCAGCACTATGTTATTAACCCAGCACTGCCAGCTGGGTCTAGACACTCCTTGTGGAGAGATCAACTGATTTTCTGTAAGTACCCAGAGCAGAAGCTGAGACGACAGTCCTTTCATACAGTCCCCAAACTGAATAAAATGAGAAATTTGGCTTCAGAGTGCAACTAGTGCTTCTTGTGGGCACAGAATTGATGCCATTTGTCCTGTCCCCCTTCCCAGGGCCAGGCAGGACCTCCTGCCTACTCTATCTGGAGTACAGAGAGAATTTTGGCTGCAGTCTATGACCATGTTGGAGATGCAATAAGCCCACAAAACATCAGCTGGTGCCACTGGGCAGAGGAACAAACACTTTCAGAGCCCAAGGATACCCATTTTCCTCAGCATGTGTGAGCTCTAGCTGTACCAACACCCATTCTGAGCCACGCTGCTCACATGGAAGGACCAGGGGGGAATGAATCCACTGGCAGAAGGGAGAGCAGGAGTCTGAGAGCCAGCACAGCCCATGTGCATCTGTGCTCGGCTGCTCTCCACTTCAAAGACCAACCCCAGAGGGGGTCCTCAGGCCATATGAGGACATTCCCTCACATTTTGCAAAGGAAACAGTGGGGAAAAGACCCATCCCAGCAGTGCTGCACAGAAACAGTCACAGTCAGTTCAGCAGCTCTCTATGTGTCAGGGGGTCCCATTTTGATCCAAACCCAGGAGTCAGTGGCTGGGATGGCTCCAGAGGAGGTGGTAAGTCACAGCAGATGGATGAGCTGCTTGATCAGCTCCTGGGAGTTGGTAATATCACCCAAGCCCTGCCTGACCAAGGCAGTTTTAGTTTGTGCCATGACTGGATGCCAATAGCTTTTGCAGCTTTCATGTTTTAACAGGGCAGAGGATTTAAAATTCTTAGAAATTGCAGCTGGAGAACTAAAAATCCATAGGAAATCACCCATTTGAAGCTCACTGATTTCCTGTGGCCTGTCCCTGAGACACAGCTTCTTTGTCCTTTTGCTTTCTTCTCCCCATTCTATGGGGGGGGAAGAGAACATTATCCCCTGCAATGCTCCCTGATCCTGAATTTTGGAGAGAAATAGCCATGCACAAGAAGAAGGGATCCTTGTAGTCAGGGCCACACTTTCAGGTGCCACAGTGTCTTGGGTAACAATGCAGAATGTAACCAGAAGTATGTATTCTATCACCATCTGCTGAAACCAGATGGGGCAGTGTTCTTTAGCTCTTCGATAACTTATCCTCCAGGGAGACATCTTCTGTTAATGGGCCATTGAGTCTCACTGCATGAGGGATAAAATTACATCCTCCCTTGGTGGAGATGCTCCACCAAGCATTCCTACCTAGATAAAGACTGAGATTTGGAACACCACAGTCAGCCTTTTTCCACTGGTTTCCCAGAGGAATGCCACAGCCTTCTACAGCACCACTTCATTTTCAGAGGAGGACTGCACCCTTCTACAGGATCACTACAGATCCACGTGTGTCACTCCCAGAGGACGGCAGCCTCCATTTAACTGGACTGCTATTAACACCCTGCCTGACAGAGTGTCAGGTTGTATCCTGACTCTGTCAGTGTTTTTGCACTACTATATTTTATTTTAATTTTCCTATTAACTTTTCGTTTTGGGGGTTTTCCTTATTTTTGTTTTGGTTTGTTTTTGTTTTTGTTTTGTTTGTTTGGGTTTTTTTTCTCATATCTTTGTCTGAGAGCCCCTTAATTTCAAAATTATAACAATTCAGAGGGAGGGGTTTACATTTTCCATTCCAAGGGAGGCTTCTGCCTTCCTTAGCAGACATCTTTGTCTTTTCAAACCAAGACATACAGGGACACCTCCTGCCTTCTGCCCTCCCTTCATTCCCCACAAACACAAAGAAGATGAGAGGCAGACACTCAGGGATGACCCCAAGAGTGAAGCACCACGAACACCTGAACTGAGTTGGGCCGTTTTGCACGTGAATCCTTCTGGTGTCAGTGCCTATGGGCTCCCCAAGAGGAGCTATGGGAAAATGGGAGAAATCCTGCCCATTTTGCCTCTGGAGCAGGCCCCAGGTTCAGAACGGGGTTCCCAATCAGAGAAGTGTGACAAGAACAGGGTGATGGGAGAGCAAAGTGCAACAGAAACAGTCAGACATTTGACAGCAGCATCCTGAAACACCAGTCTTGCAACACATAGGTGGTGGATAATAAATTCATAATACACATACTTTAAACTGTTTTCATGAGCCACTCCTATATGGCCATATCTCCTGCTGGCATGACTGGAGAAAGAACTTTAATTTCACACTGAGGGCTCCTCTGACCACAGATTATAGGAAATAATCACAATCCAAATATTAGTCCCCAACAAGACAGACAAATTACATTGATATTTATATGGGACTAACAATAAAAGACCTGTAGAAGGTTACCAGATCTCTGCTTCATATGTCACAGATTATGTTTAATTACAGATTTGAACCTTTGTACCAAGAGATCAGAGCCTTTTGCCTTTAGGAGGGAAAAATATTAATATAATTTCTTCTTCTGACACTCCTCCTTCCTTCCACTGTGACACAGAAACACCATGATACTCGTCTGTCTTCATTTCTCTTAAATGCCATGGGGAAAGGGAACAAAGGCTTGAACTACAGAGTTGAAGGTTGCAGTTGTGCAGCTCCAGCTGATTTGGTGGATGAAACCACAAAACTCACAGGGGTTTATCCTCAGTCCCAGGAGCATACATCCCTATGGGTGTGAGAAAAGCTGTGGATTTGGAGCTGAACCTGCTGTGTGTTCATGGGCATCAGGAACAGGACTGCCAATCAAGGGTGTAAAAATGGCAGGGTGCAATAGAGAGAGGTCAGGCACTGATCCAGAAGGATGGAGAAGATAATTGGATCTTATCTGCATCTGCTTTGAGCAACCTCTACCAGCCTGCCTGGACTGTGGGAGAGATGAGGTTCACCTCTGGTCACTGTGTCACTGTTTTACAGCCAATTCTTCACTTCCTGATTTTCAGCAGACCAAAAGAGAAAGGATTAAGACAGCACAAGGGTGAGGCCATCCTCAATGCAGCCAAAGCTGGTCAGAGAGGTCCCTAAATGGCCTGAGAATAGGGGGAGGTTTTGCCATTCACCTTCTGGGCCCCAGGTTGGTTCTAATCCAGGACCAAGATGGAAGAAAGCTAGAGGAACAATAAACAATGTGAAAAACATCTCACTGATTACGGGGGGAAAACACTGAAAAAAGGGCAGGAGGCGTGAGAAGGAAAAATTTGCAAATGGCTTGAGAGGGGACTGGAGGAAGATGTGGTATTGAGTGAGGAGGCACCTTGAAGATTCTTAATTCCTTCTCAAGGACAGAAATGGAAAAACAAAACATAAGGACAAGATCCTAACATAGATCCTCCCTTCCTTTCCTTGTGGAAAGGAAAGAAAATTCCTCAGCAAATTTCATTCTGATGCCACCTGCCAAGGGTTTGAGATATTCCACCAGAAACACCCATCCTATTGTGAGGGCCCTTGAAGCCTGAAAGACACCACAGGCAGTGCTGGCATATCAGCACCCTGTGGGACATGGGACTCCTCATCCCTTGTGTCACATCCTCTGTGTATTCCAAAGAGCACATGGGGCCCAGGCACTGATGCTTTGCAGAAAGGACTCTGGCTGTGGAGGCCCTGGCTCGGCTGTGGAGCTGCTCTGGGGGCTGTGCTGGCCCAGACCCAGGGAGGTGCCTGTGCTGAGATCCCGCTGGATCTGCTCACACACGAGCAGGAAGCAGGAACTGCATCTCCTTTTCCCATCTAGACACTCCCTGACACAGCAAATGCATTTCTAGTGCTGTTTGTCCCTTTCCTGATCTCTCACTCCAGTCTTGCTTTGTTGCTGACTGGTTTGGGGATTTTTCTAACCTGACTTTGCTTTTGGGAGTGGGTTTGTTTGGTTGTCTCATTGGAGGAGAACCAAATCTCTCATGTACTTTAGTTTACCACCACCTGTGGTCCCAGGGTGGGCACGACCAAAGCTCAGCTCTCTGTATGCACAAAAACCATCTGGGAAGCACAGGGTCTATGATCAATTCCACTCCATATGGCCCTGAGCTAAACAAGCTGCATTTCATCCACCTCCAGGGCATGGCACAGGGACGCTCTCCCCAGAAAAGGTGCTGATGTAAACACCAGCTGAGGACTCACAGGTTGCATGGATAGCACCTTTGCCATCGAGAATTTATTTGTCCCTGTTGGCAGTGGGAAAGAAGTTTGTATACTGAGAGGCAGAGATGTTGAAATGAATATCAACCCCCGTGAGAGAGAAGCTTTTATGGGCTGTGAAAACAGCACTGAAGGGCAGATATTTAGAGGAAGGCAGTTCCTCAGGGTTCTGATCCTGAAGAGCATCCACTTGCAGGGAAGCCCTTAAAAAGAGTTTTCCTCCTTATCCTTGAACTTTAGTCCAGGCTTTCACACTGCCTTCACCAGGCACAGGATGGTGCACCTGTCTACTAGGGCTGTTTCCAGTGGGTCTTACAGGCAGCTCTGTAGGTGCCAGCACAGACAATTCCAGATGAATGCCCCTATCAAGGCTTTTTTAACTGGAGCTAGTGAATCATTTCCTGGGGAGAACAGGAGTGGAAAATAACATAATCCAGCTATGATGGGGAGAGGAGCTTTGGGACTAGGCACTACAAGCTGCAGTTATCCCAAAGGAGACACAAATTACTTAAATAACAGGGGATTTTACATTTTAAGTCTTTAGTAGAATTCATCCTTTAGTTCTGTGTGCCCCACTCCATGCAATGGTGTTGCTGCCCAGAGGAGAGGCTCAGAGACGCTGCTATTTATTACTTTAGTAATAAACAGTTCTCCGACTTACCAGTTTCTGAGAAAGTTCTGGTGCTTCTGAGCTTGTTGTCCAACAGAACTGCTAAATGTGGAAAATCCTGAGTGTGAATTACATCCTAACACTTCTTGAAGAGCTTTTATTTCAGGCTCAGGGGCAAGACACATCTCTGTTGTACTGTTCCTCTCTGTGTTAAGCTATTCAGGACTTTAAAAAGGTGTTTTGAATTTTTCTACAGAGTTGTGTAATGGTTAAATGTAGGTCAAAATATCTGTATATCATAGAAAAAAATTACAGCAACTTGTAAATTAGTTGCTGTAACTGCACACAGAAAACACTCCAAGCATTTGTGAAATCATCCAAGCCCTTTCTACTGTAACAGGTCATCCACTGCTTGTTGCACTATGTGAATCAAGCTTTTATTAAATGAGAAAAAAAAGAGACTTGAGAGATTCTCCCAGTTGAATTCTGTAATTCAAACTCAGCAGTTGCTTTGTTACAGATTCACTCAGAGCAACACCCTGGAAAAGGAAGGCAGTAGTGGTGCCCTGGGCTGTCACAGACAGGGATTTTCCAGCATGAGGTGAACACAAGCTGATTTTAAAACAGCTGGGAAAAATCCTGGAGTAGGAATAAAGGTGGCCTTTTGACAGTGATGTAGTATGCAACATAAAGATGTTATCTGCATTAGAATAGAAATGCTTATATAAAATCTAAATATTTAATGTAATACGAGTATAATAATTAGATACATAGAAGTTTGTCTCAAATATACAAATCATTGTGTACACTTTGAATGTAAAGCCCAGCTGTAAGAGTACATTTATCCATATATTCAAAGCATTTTTATCAACAGATTGGGAGAATTTTCCTAATTCAGAACATTCAAGGGGAATCAGGATTCACTCTTGGTGACTCCATGCTGGTGTTTGGGATTTTTCTGCACAGCCGTGCCTGGAAGGGACTCCAGACAGAGCCCTGGGGCAGCCCGAGGTCTCAGGAGGCCGCGACAGGGCCCTGTGGGACCAGCCCCAAAGGACCTGCTGGACTGACCCCCGGCTCTGGGACTGCTCCCGGGGCTCTGGGACTGATCCCGGGGCTCTGGGACTGCTCCCGGGGCTCTGGGACTGATCCCGGGGCTCTGGGACTGATCCCGGGGCTGTCTCTCACTGATCCCGGGGCTCTCTCTCACTGATCCCGGGGCT
>VWZN01012405.1:19591-30020 GCA_013396955.1 Regulus satrapa | reverse complement strand
GCACAGCTGTGAACTTTCATGGGCTTGGTTCAGTTGGATATATGGGAGGGACGGGGGGGAGGGGGAGGTTTTGGAACAGGAATCTGCTGTGCTGAAGGGGGGGGATTGTAAATATTTCTGTGCTGAGCTCGCTCCTTTAGCTTCTTGAGCTGAGCTGTGTAGAGCTTGAACGGCCTAGTACTGTAATTAAAAGTACTAAGGTTGATTTTTTCGGTGGTGTTTGGAAGTGTGGTGTTGGGGGGGGTGGGTTTCTGTATTTTTAAAGAAAATCAAATGTATGTTGTTTTAAAATTGTTGCATGTTCAATTCAAACTTTTTAACAAGTCCTTGATGTTTCAATTTAAAAGTGACCAGTGGGGCTGAGGCTGTGTCCACTGAGGCTAAGATGACTGCCTTTCCTGGCCATGGCTTTTCCATACATTGTGTGACCCTTGCCCTATGACCCTTTGGCTGACCTTACCGGAAGCCATGACGACAGCAGCCTTTTGCCATTAGACGCAGGGTGATGGTGAGGATTCCAAGGGTTAGACAAAACTGGTTAAACTGAACTAGGTGACTGTTACCTTGCGTGTTTTGTGGCCAAACCACCACCAAAAACCTCATACTGTGATGTAAGTACTTAGTGTAACTAGTAAACGTTTTTGTAAAATGTAGAAATGCATGTAATCAGTTAAGTTTTATATTTTACAATGTTCTGTAAAATAAAACTTAGCAAGGTGAATCTAATAAGGAGCAGTCACTCTCTAACAGATCTTAGGAGCACAGACTTGTAGGATGTTAGTCTGTTTGATTTGCCATTAATATAGATCATGGCAAAATTGCAAAGTTTATTGGAGGCATAGCGAAATAAAGTCCTACTCCAGTAAATATGACTGTTAAACTAACTTTTTCAGAACATTGAGCTTCCTTCATGCTAGGAGATGAGCTAACTTTGTTTCTTTGTACAATCAAGGTGGGGGTGGTGGCGGATATAGCAGTCGGAGACAATCGGGACGAGATAAATACGGACCGCCCGTTCGTACAGAATTCAGGCTGATTGTTGAGAACCTTTCCAGTCGCTGTAGTTGGCAGGATTTAAAAGTAGGTATCGATCTTCTGTGTGGAGTCTGTTGTGAGTGTCAGGAAGCAATAGCTTCCTTTAATAGCAGTGTTGATTTTGTTGCAGTAGAATAATTAGAAAGTGTGTGCATCAAGTGCTGCTTGCAGAGCTCCCCGGTCTGTAACTGCCCTGTGCTCCCGCAGGATTTCATGAGGCAGGCGGGAGAGGTGACCTATGCAGATGCCCACAAAGAACGTACAAATGAAGGAGTGATCGAGTTCCGGTCGTACTCGGACATGAAGCGTGCCCTGGACAAGCTGGATGGCACAGAGATAAATGGCAGGAAGATCAGGCTGGTGGAGGACAAGCCACGCTCGAGTCACAGGCGATCCTACTCTGGCAGCAGGTCCAGGTAACTCAGGGGAGCCTGCTGGTCACTGCAGCAAAAATGGTTACAGTCAGCACAGGGGCGAGTACCATACCTGCAGCAGTTACCTTCAGCTGATGGTTCAGGAATAGGAGACCTCAGTGGAGAAGGAAATATTTTACATCATACAGCAAAGCCAGGTTTGAGCAGTTCCTCGCATGCGACACCTCAGGTGTGATTCACTGACGGGATGTTGGACCCACCCTGGTGGGACCAGTCTTGCTCTTAAAAAGTTCTGTGGCAGCTCTTCTCTGTTAGATTATGCTACTAGATAGCATGCTGTATTAGATGCATTCCGGAAGATTCTCTCCTGTGAGATGGATTTCTCAGAGCAGCTGTGGCTGCCCCATCCCTGGAAATGTCCAAGGCCGGGCCGGACAGGGCTTGGACCAGCCTGGGATAGTGGAAGTAGTTCCTGCCCTTGGCAGGGGGTGGAACAAGGTGACCTTTAAAATCCTTTCCATCCTGTCCTTGATGATGGAGGGTACAACCAGACAGAGAAAGAAAGACAAAGAGACAACCAGACAAAGAGAAAGGGAATGACACTTTGAATGTCTGCAGGTCGCGATCCAGGAGACGATCTAGAAGCAGAAGTCGGAGAAGTCGGAGCAGCCGCAGCAGATCCCGTAGTGTCTCCAAAAGCCGTTCCCGGTAAGTGCCTCAGAGTTAAGGCTGCCAGTGCAGCAGCTCCCTTGCTGACAGATGTTTACAGCTGCTGGAAGTGCACTGCAGGCCATGCAGAATAAACTGTCTCTGTCTTTGAAAGATCCAAATCCAGGTCACGAAGTAAAGACCGCTCCCGTTCCCGATCCAAAAGCAGGAAGTCCAGATCAAAAAGCAAATCCAAACCCAAGTCTGACAGGGGTTCACGCTCGCACAGCAGATCCAAGGAGAAGTCTGAGAAGTCCCGGTCCAGATCCAGGTCCAGGTCTCGATCACCCAAAGAAAATGGTAAAGGGGATGCTAAGTCTAAGTCCCGGTCCAGGAGCAGGTCTCGCTCCAACTCTCCGCAGCAGCAGCCATCTGCCAAGGCTCGCTCAGAGTCACCACCCAAAAGAGCCTCCAGGTCCCACTCCAGGTCTCGCTCAAAGTCCCGCTCGCGATCAAGATCCAGTTCAAGAGATTAGGACTAGAACTCTCACCTTGCACACTATTATGGAACATTTTCCTACCAGTCAGGCCATTAGTATTATGGTAGTTGGTTCAGAAGTTGGTTCTTTTCTCTTGCAGGAGTGAATGGCCTAAGTCATAAGGCATAAAGGTTTAATTTGTATCCCAGATTTGACAACACCAGGTGGAATGGTGGTACAAAGCAGGAAGAGGTCCCCCTTTTGTAGAAATTGAGCTGAAAGTTTGATTTTGTAGCATTTCTGCAGGAGTAACTTAACTACTCTTAAATGCAAAGTGGTTTTTATATTAAAAAATAAACTGATTATAAACAGGCTTAAATATGGGCTTTTTGAAAGTATCCTTTTTTTCCTATTTTTTTCATGGCATTAGATCTATTGGTGTCATTAGCTTCATAGGTTTCTGCTTGCTGCCAAAGGCAGGATTGCCTTGCTGGGCAGGTCACACTTAAAGATAAGTTTATCTTAATTTTGGAAGCAGGTGGCAAACTGTATAAACTAGTAACAGTACTAGGAAGATTTTAGACCAGCAATAAACTCAAGTTGGAGGACTTCTGTTGTACATTGACTTGCCAAAAGAACATTCCCCCCATACTAAGACTGTATTAAGGGTAACAAAGGTACTCTGGAACCTGTATCCTACAGTATTGTTGAAAATCCCTGCGTTCCAGACTTGAAAGAATAAAAGCTTTCTGACGTTTCTTGCTTGAATCTCAAGTGTCACTGTTGTCAGACACGATGGTGTCTCTTGGCTGTGGTCCAAGTCATTAGTATGCTGTATGGTTTGTCAGCCTCTGAATCCCCACTGGATACGAAACCCAGGTAAAGAAATCTGTCTTCCCTCCCTTTTGACTCACATTAACGTTTTGCTTCAGACTAGGAGAACTATAATCCTCTTGTGTGTAGGTCCAAACATCATTGGAAATGTAATACCTTGGAGCTAGACTTCTAGTTTTAACAAAGGCTTTGCTAAACTGCAGTTGCCAATTCACTTAAATTGTGGAATAGGACTCATCCCAAAAATTCCCCTTTCTAGTTAAATCGATTTTTGTAACATGCAGTAGCAAACATTAGAACTGCCTTGTACTCTTTATACAACATGTAGTTTGACTTGTATAAAATTAAATTGGTGACTCAATCTCTTGTGTTCATTGCAATGAAATGGGATTCTTGCTCTGCCTTGTGCTGGGGAAATCACAACTTACCCTGCTGTTACGGAGAAAACTGCCTTGGTTTAGTGAGAGACTTGGTAGATCTCGATAGTCTCGTGGTGTGCTTGAGACCAGCACAAGCTCTTTATGTCCCAGTGTGTCACCTTGTCCTTTCTGCAGGTGGGGCTGGGTGTGCCAGCTGCACCTCTGGTTCCAAGTTACACGCCTGCCCAGAGAAATTGGGTCAGCACGGGGCACATGTGAAATGCGATTTGATGACAATTTTCCTGGAATTTCTTTTATGCTATAAACAATTCTGAAGTTCAGTTTCTCACCATTTCCTGATCACCTCTGAAAAGCTGCACTTTGCCTGTTGCAGGTGAGTATTCATGCTGGTGGAAGGGGGGTCCTAGGGAGAGAGGTCAGTTCAGAGCTCACATTTGTGGAACCTGGAGTGATCCTGTGCCTCGTGTTGCCCTAAGATCAGCTTATCAGCCTGGTGCTGCTGTGTTGTCTGCATCTGAGCCTGGTGGTAATTTGTGATAAGGAGTTTTTGGGCTACATTGGAGCTTTCTGCTGAGGGTGGTGTATTAGCATGAGTAGAAAAATGGTGTTGCCCTGTTGATTACTGCAGGATCTCGGATGGAAAGGGAGTACTGGGGGTTTCCTACAGAACTTAGACTGAACAAGAACAGTTAAGTACAGGTTTACAGCCTGAGGTGATACACTTGAGGATATGCTTGAGTTAAGCTGCTTTGGTTATGCTTCTGATCATGGAGTAGGTCAGACTTCAGAGGGAACTGCTCTTTGTAAAGCAACTTGGCAGAGAAGTGGTAAAACACATCACACTCCTCAAGGATTCAGCCTGGAGCTCAGCAGGTTGAAAGGCACACTTGCATATTTCCAGTTTGTGTCTGTTGATAACAAGATGTTGACCATTGCTTTTTTGTAGGTACAGTCCCTTCTTTCTAAGACTGAACCCAGTGCCAGCCTGAGGATGTCCTGGCCACTCTGAGGACGTGGGCACCCCAGCCTTGGTCAGCAGTGCAGAGTGAAGGCTCTTAGCCAGCCTGCACTCAGCTTTCTGAGCAAAGATTGCTGACAGTGGCTATGTTTTGAGTCCTCCTTGTTAATGAATTACAGGGAGGGGCCAGATTGCATTTATAACCAATTTGCCTGAAACTCCTTTAAATACCAGGATTTCTTTCTGTGTTACTGGAGCCACATTTGCTGTCTCCTTTGGCTGCTGCCCTTCACTTAGCAAATGAAGCAGGGATTCCTTGGTGTGACCCATCGTGGATGGGTTTCCTCTGGAAAGCCAGGAGTATTTTGGTAGTGCCAGATCCTGAGCCAGGCAGTGAAGTGCACGGCTTGTGATAATGCTGTGAGGAACCAGCAAAACCAAAACGCCCTCAGTGTTCAGCTCTGTCAGCAGCACTTTCTGTGGGAGTGAACAGATGTGATGAGGCTGGTCATCACAGGTGGGATTATTCCTGAGATCTCTTCTGGATGTGACCAAAGGGTTTGGCTTAAATCTCCATACAAGAGTAAAAGGCTACAGGACCTGCATGCTGGCTGCTTTGCTTTGCCTGCAGCAGCAGCAGTGAGAGTTTGATGGGAAAACCACCTGGCATTGTCATAACTCAGTTTTTAACCTGACCCTGGAAATAACCTTTTCAGAATTGGGCTACCTGACTTTTGTCATCGGTGTTTTTTGTGGGTGGTTTTTGTTTGGTTTTTTGTTTGCTTGTTTTTTTTTTATTTTTTTGTGGGTTTTTGTTTTTTTGTTTTTTTTTTTTTTGATAATATAAATTTCTTTAAAAATACCAAAGAGAAACTTGGCGTTTCATCAAACATGGGGTGCAGGATTGACAAGATTTAAGTGTTGTGTAGAAAATTATGAAATAGAAATCAACAGTACTGTTAAAAGTGAAACTTTATCTGGGACTGTATTTGCAGTTTGGTCCTGGCCTTTTCCTATATTTGGAAAAGCGTCCTTCCATGTGTTTTTTACATAAATGCAAGTTTTATCCTTAAATCATAGAATCACTGACTGGTTTGGGCTGGAGGGACCTTAAAGCCCATCTAGTCCCACCCCCTGCTATGGGCAGGGACACTTGCCACCAGACCAAGTTGCTCCAAGCCCCCTCCAACCTGGTATTGGACACTTCCAGGATGAGGCAGCCACAACCTCTATTTGTTTCATTTTTTATTTGATCCTCTGTCAGGAAGGAATGCCACAACTTCTGTGTCTGACATACACTAATATGTCTCTCGCCTTGTAACATCACTGCTTGGAGCAGAGCTGAGGGGCCCGAGTAAGTGACCCTCCTTTTTCCTACTAGAGCATTTCTGCCTCTAAATTCTGTGGTTTCAGACCATGTTTACAATTGGGAGATAACTGTGTCCCAATCCTGATTGTAACCACCATTAGATGAGCAATGGGGAGGGGCATCCAAAACAATTCTTGGATTTCTTCTTCACACATGGAATCACTTGATCTATTTCCGATTCCTACTGGAGTCGAGTTTAGGTTGGTGCTGGGAAATGTCATACATCAAAGAGCTGTGAAAGTGAGAACTTGGCTGAAGAGCCTGGAAATCCCAACGAATGGCTGAGGTGCTGGGAATGTCTTTGAGAGGTGATGCAAACCCTGGGTCATTCGAAAGGTGCCTCATTTGGATGTGGTTGGTGATAAAGTTCCTGCAACAGCCTCAGCGACTCTTTGCTGTGTCCTGGCTTTGTCAGGGCTGTTGAAAGCAAGCAGGAACATGTGACTTGAAAAGGTGAGAAGCACAACTAACACAAATATCTCTGTGTAGTGGTAGCAGTTCAGGAATTTTATTGACATATCCTCAGGATCATAATAGTTGCTTTTACACCATGATGAGCCCTTTCCCCCCCCACTTTTTTGTTAGGTGAAAAGGATGAAATAGAATATGGGCCTAACTCTCACAGCTCCCTCACGCATTATTAGTTTGCTAAATGTGTGCATAGGTGTCAGAGGAGAAGTTTCAGCTCTTTCATAATCTAGTAAAATTTGGCAATAAATAAACTGCTCTGAAGTGTCTCATAAACTTCCACCCTTTAGGAACATTTGTCATTATGAGGCTGGGTTGAGAGCACATAGGTGGTGTTCCTGTGGGAGGAGTGGCAGAGCAGCTGGTATTGAGCCACACCACAGAAAAAGTGCTGACCACAGGAAGATGTCATCTGCAGCTAATGCATGACTCGGTGTTGTTCACACCACCTTATACTAGGACTCAAGTTTTGGGCATGATTCTGGGTGATTCTCTGACTCAAGGGCAACATCCTCTTGTTCACAGAAGTGGCTTTTGCATGGTTGTCTAATTTAGAATATCTTAAATACTTTTATTAATTTTAGAAGTAGTCACTTAAGTCTTGCTCCAGCGTTTTTCCTTTGGGTAAGAACTGAGTACAGTTATTTCGTTCCAAAATACCAAAAACAGGTACACCAAAAGCAGGTGACACCAGGGTTAGAAGTGACAACCTGTGCTGGCATGTGGATGGAATGGGGGGTTGTACATTTATTACTGGTGTGTGCACTCCTGGACAGGATTAACCTGCAAGTGGGAATAAGACGTTAGTGCTGTAAGCCAGCAGGTGTTCAGTGGATCACAGCTTGGCCTGGTGTGACCACAGTGCACCCAGGTGAGCTGTTGGAAGCAGAACGGGGTAAAGTGCCAAATGCTTCCCCCTGCACAGCTCTTGTGCTCCTTGTTCTGCTCAGCATCAGCAGAAGATGAAAATAACACAGCACAGTCTCTTGTGATCACAGTGGTGACAGGGATGCTGTACAATTCACCTGGGGGATGCCATGGCAGCTTCTGTTCTACTCAGCTCTGGTTCAAGCATGGATTAAGTTGACAGTAAGAGGAGACACAAGTATTTCTGAAAGCCTCTCCAATTACCTTTTCTGGGTTTATTTGCTAACAATTAAACCACAGTGCTCTGTGACACTGAAAGTGTAACCCACCACTTGCCATCCTTCAGGTGTCAGCTGTGTACATTTGGCAGCCCAGACCAGAACTGTTCTGCAGTTCACACACACCCGTCCCCCTAGAAAGCATGAAACTGATACACAGCATTGCAGTGACTTTCCCAGTGGGAATAAAAGCTGTAAATGGCAGCAGCTTCCTGTTGCTTCATGTTTTTTGAGGTCTTTGTCAGGCTTTTGGGCCAGAAGTGGGGGTGAGAACAGGAGTGACAGGCACTACCACGTGTGTGTGCTGCCATCCTGTGAACAGCAGGATGTGGGGATGGATCCCGGCCAAACAAGTCCCAGAGCAGCACAGCCCTGCACACACTGGATCTCGTGGGACTAATGTCACAACAGAGTTAAAAAATCTGTGTCAGAATATATTAAATCAGAAAAGCATTACAAAGAGCTACGTTTCAGTAAACAGAAGTTCATAGAATCCCAGAATAGCTCAGGCTGGAGGGGATCCATAAGGATCATTGAGTCCAAAACCCTGCTGCTGGCAGGACCACCTAAAATTGAACCGTAGGGACTGAGTGCTGTCCAGACGCTCCCTGAACTTGGTGCTGTGCTTGCTTCCCTGGGGAGCCTCTTCCAGGCACTGAGCAGCCTCTGGGTGAGGAACCTTTTCCCAACGTCCCACCTGAGCTTCCCCCGAGGCAGCTTTGTTCCATCCCCTCGGGTCCCGTTGCTGGTCGCGGAGGCAGAGATCAGTACCTGCCCCCCCAGGATGGAGGAAGGTGCGGACAGCAATGGGGTCACCCCTCAGCCTTGTCTCCTCCCAGCTGAACGGGCCAAGTGGCCTCAGCTGCTCCTCCCAGGTCCTGCCCTTGGGACCTTCCACCATCCTGGTCCTGTCTCTGGACACAACTCCAGCCCCCAGATGTCCTTTGTGTGCTGAGGGGCCCAAACTGTCCCCAGGGCCGGAGGTGAGGCTGCCCTAGTGCAGAGGAGAGCAGGACAGTCATCCCCCTGATGTCCCTCCCGTGGGGCAGGGCTGGCCCTTGGGGCTGCTAAGGCACTGCTGGCTCCTGTTCCACTTGCCCTCAACCCTGAGCCCCTTCCCCAGTCTTGTTCCCCAACCCCTGAGGTTTAAGTTCATATCCTTTCCAACAGAAATGGAAATTGAGGGACAGAGAAGGAAATGGTCTGATGTTACATCAGCCAGAGGGCTCACTGGGAAGCCTGGGCTGTTTCCTCTTTTTTACCTAATGCCGCTGTTCCTTAGGAATTAATAATTCTAAATTCCTGATTGTTTTTTTATAGCAAGCTCAGCCAGGAACAACTGATGGGTTGCTTTTCAAGTGACTGACTTTCACTCTGCTCCTGATTCAAATCTGTGACATAAAAGGATTGATATGGGAAAATCTTTCTCTACGCTGGTGCCACTGGAATTTTATTTGAAAATGGGGAAGAAAGCAGTAGCAGCAAAGGAAATCTATTGTTACTTCCCACCTGATTTGCAGGATCTGCTGTTTCGTCAGAGTCTGACTTTATATTTTTTAATGTAAAAATTTTGGAGTACAAAATTCAAGGTTGCAAGGAACTTGCAGATGCACTAAAACTGTGAGGTTGTTCCTACAGTCTCCAAAGTGAGCAGGAACACTCTGTGCCCTGGGTTCGGAGCAGCCAGAACTGGCCCTCAGTGTGAGCAGGCAGTCACCTCTCCCCAGCCCATCCAAAACACATTGAGGGCTTTTCTCAGAAGCTTTTTGTACATTTGGCCCTTGTGCTTCCAAGCCTTGGTTCCTTCCACTTCCATGTTCTGCAGGTGAGTGGGACAGACCTTGTGTAAGTGTCTGAAGACAATTCTTGTGTGGCCACAGAATGCAGAAGGGTGGGCAGGGGAGCAGCCCTGGGTTTTAACAGAGCCGTTTACAAGCGCTGCTGCAGTACATCCTTCCTGCATTTCCAGGGAGGAACCATACAGGACCAGTCAGAGGGATTCTTTAACTTCCCAGGGATCTTGGGGATGTCACATTAACATTCTCTGGTCCCTCTTTGGGCCTGTGGTTGGAATGCCAGGGAGGGGGTTTTGCCCTGGTACTGGAGCCAGACGAGGCCTGGGAAGCTGACATGGTCCCCAGAGCCCCTTGGCTCCTGTGGAGGACACATCCCCATTGGTGTAGTCTGATTGCTCTCAGAGGGGTGTTTGGTTAATCAGACAATCTTAGAATGGTTTGGATTGGGAGGGACCTTAAAGACCCATCCCATTCCACCCCTTGGCATGGGCAGGGACACCTTCTGCTAGCCCAGGCTACTCCAAGCCCTGTCTAGCCTGGATCCAGGGATCCAAGGGCAGACACAGCTTCTCTGGGCAACCTGTGCCAGAGCCTCACCTCCTCAGAAGGAAGAATTCTCCCCCCCCCCCAACCCTGTATCCCATCCATCCCTGCCCTCTGGCAGTGGGAAGCCAATCCCTGTGTCCTGTCCCTCCATCCCTTGTCCCCAGTTCCTCTCCAGCTCTTCTGGAGTCTCTTTAGGCCCTGGAAGAGGCTCTGAGCTCTCCCGGGAGCCTTCTCCTGTCCAGGTGAACCCCCCCAGCTCTCCGAGCCTGGCTCCAGAGCAGAAGAGCTCCAGCCCATCCGCAGCACCCGTGCCTTAGGGAAGCAGCACCCTGTGGCTCTGTGCTCGCCCGTCCCGTCTAACCCTGGACCCGCTGCCCAGGAATGTCCGGCCGCTCCG
>VWZN01012405.1:0-19366 GCA_013396955.1 Regulus satrapa | reverse complement strand
GCTGCCCGGCCCGGCCCCGGGAGCCGCGCCAGCACCAGGGAGCCCCGCCGCGCACGGCGTGCGCTTGGCCGCGTTTCTTCAGGTGCTTCTCAACCGCCGGGTGAGCGGGTGCTGTCCCGGAGCCTGCAGTGACAGCACTGCAGCCCTGGACAGGGCCCTGCGGCGTAGAGAACTTTGGTCCAGCCTAGCAGTGCACAAACAGCCTAGGCTGTGGACAGCGTGCTCCACATGATCCAGGACAGGTCCTGGGTTGATTTTTTTTTACTAGTTATAAAAGAAAATAAAACACTGGACAGTTAGAAATAGTTTGAGGTCAGCTATCCATCCTCCTTCGATGTTTCTATCTGCTTGTAAGTGTGCAGGTGTGGCTGATGAGCGGGGCTGGTGCTCTCAGGGGGCAGTGGAAGGTGGGTGTGGCTCTCCCTGTTGCACCCTCCAGAAGTGCCCGGGCTTCAGGCTGCCTGCTGGCCTTGGCATTCAGCTTGGATGGTGTCGTCTTGACACCTTTGGGGTGGCACATGGGATCGCTGGCAGCTTGCTCATCCTCCCCCACCTGTTGGTCACAGGCCTAAAAGCTGGTCCTGGTGACAGTGAAACTCCTGGGGACAGCAGGTGACGCCTCTGCTTTGTCATCTGTGTGAACTTAAAGCTGAAGGCGGCTTGCTGCTTTATTGCCCTTCTCCCTCTGATCTCCATTTTCATTTCAGAATCCATTTGGTCTTTTGAAATGTGTATCACAAACAGCCTCTTACTGCACAGAAGGAAATTTCATCTGGTTTTGAGATGTTGATGAATACCGTGGCCCACTCCAAACCTCACCATGCTCCACAAGAACCCGGGAGCAGAACTTTGTGGCCCCTGGTTCGTTCCAGAGGAGGCATTTGCTCCTGGCTTAGGAGCAGCAGTGAGATTTGGAAGGGAAGAAGTGTGTGATTATCTTTCTCCACTGGGCCACCTGCTTGTGCCAGGGGTGCTCCTGAGTGCCTCTGTGTGTATACAAAGCAAGTATTTTCTGCAGGGCCATTAGTCTCTTAAATACCTGGCCTGGGCAATGCCAGAAGACAGGGAGCAGCTCTCAGCCCCACAGGTCTCTGTAGTGCTCTTGTCTGTAGGTCTCTTGTGTGCCACTTGCAGTTTTAGCATGATCCCAGCTGGTGGTCTTTCTTAAAGACTCAGTTTTGCCACTGGAGGCAATTAAAAATCCGTATCTCAGCTGATGGCAAGGATGGGGAAGTTCTCTGTTATGGCTGAGGAAATTCCTGAAAAAAAATTTACAGAATCTCAGGCTGGGTGAGGCTGGAGGCACCTCTGGAGGCCACCTTGCCCAGCCCCTGCTCCACCAGGGCCACCCAGAGCCAGCTGCCCAGGATGTGTCCAGGTGCCTTTTGAGTCTCTCCAGGGATGGAGGCTCCAGCATCTCCCTGGGCGCCTGCACCAGTGCCAGGCCACCCTCCCAGTGCAGAAGTGTCTCCTGAGCTCGGAGGGCCCCTCCTGTGTGTCACTTTGTCCCCGTGGTCCCTGGGGCTGTCCCTGGCTCCGTCCCCTCTGCAGCCTCTCCCCGTGTATTTATCCCCAGGGATGAGATGCCCTGAGCCTGCTCTGCTCCAGGCTGGGCAGCCCCAGCTGTCTCAGCCTCTCCTCATGGCAGAGATGCTCCAGTCCCTCCATCACCTTCACGGCCCTGTGCTGGACTCTGTCCAGTCTGTCCCCATCTCCTGTGCTGGGCAGCCCCAGCTCTGGGCCCAGCACTCCAGGGCAGCCCTCACTGGTGTGGAGCAGAGGGGAAGGATCCCCTCCCTCCACCGGCTGTGCCACAGCTCCCAGTGCAGCCAGGACGCTGTTCTGCATTGCTGCAGGAACACATTGCTGGCTCATGGGCATCCTGGTGTCCAGCAGGACCTTTCCTCCCAGCTGGGCAGCCCCCAGCATGTACCACTGCAGGTTTTAGGAATATTTAAAATTCTGAGAAGCCACAAAGTGAATACCAGTTAGTATTTCTTGAATTAGACTACTTTAAGCCAATTTTGTGATGAGCGGAAGCACCTCTTTTGAGCAGATCCTGCTTTATAAAGCATTTCGGGGCTGTGCAGCGGCTCCATGCCGGGAGCTGCTTTTCTCCATGCTCCTCTGTGGCCTGTTGGACGCAGCATGTCCCTCCTCTTCCCAAGGAGCAGATCACTCCCTGGCTCTGCCCTGCCTTGCTGAGAGGGTGGGTGTAAGGGTGTGTGTGAGGCTGTGGCAGCTCTGGAGGCTCATGTGTACAGCAGCCCTAGAGATGCTCTGCAAACCCGGGGGTCACTGGTCCAGAACACGGCTGTGCCAGCACCCAGCGATCCCTGTTGGATAAGCTAAATCTCTGTGAGCAGCAGAGCCAGTGATCCTGGTTGCCTTGAAGTGGGTGTTTTGTGACCAGTGTCCCTGGCCCGTGTGACCAGCACAGGCTGGGGTCCCCAGCTCTCTCAGGTGCTCGGGGTGGGCAGACTCTGCTCTGTGCTGACGCCCTTCCCTGCTTCATGAGGGGTCCTGCAGGCACCCCTTGTGTGTGCTGGTTCTTTGTTTTCTAAACCTGAAGGTTTGTCTCTGGCAGAGACCACTTCTCAGAGACGCTGATCCTGCTGTCAGAACTGGTTGGAATCATCTGGTGGGGTCTGGCTGCAGACAGAGTCCATGTGCACAGCCCTACCCTTACACAGAGCACAGGACTCCAGGAGCAAAGCAGGAGGAGCAGAGCACTTCCAGATTAGAATTGTCTTGAAAAATTCTGTCTTCCAGCCAGCACATTGTGGTATTCTCTGGAGGGACCACACATGTGTGGCCAGGATTTCTTGGGATGGCTTTCCTTCTTCCTGGCTTTTTCAGCCAGGGATCCTTGGCTGTCCCTCAGCAGAAGGCAGAAGTGAGGAGTCTTTGTGGAATGAATGGGTAGCTAGCTGAGGAGTGGGGCTCACCTGCACTCTCTGTTAAGATGTGGAGTTACATCCAATACCAAGCAAAATGGAGAACTCAGGGCCTCACTGTTAAGGCAAAAACAGCTACAGCTCCACTTTTGCTCTTTTAAAAGCTGCCTGGGCAGGGGGAGAGTTTTGAAGTGTGCTGAGCAGCCTGATTCTGGTTGGTCTGGGTGGGCAGAACTTTATGAGGTGTCACTGGGAACGTGTAGGCCAAAATCTTTTTAAGACAACAGCAAAAAACAACAGCAACAACAACAAATCTAGGGCAATCAGCAGAACAAATCATAGAATATCCTGATCACAAGGATCCTGGTCCGACTCCTGGCCCTGTCACAGGCACTCCAGTAATCCTCCCCATGCCTGAGAGCATTGTCCAAATGCTCCTGGAGATATCATGGTCCTGGGGAGCCTGTCTGACCACCTCTGGGATTAAAACCTTTCCCTAACATCCAAGGAAAAGTGTGAGTTTGGTTTGCTAATTGCTGTGCTAATATGTGGGTTTGCATCCTGGTAGGCTGGATAAAGACCAGGCTGGGTAAAGCCTTGAGCAACCTGGTGTGATCCCAACACGCTGGAAGCAGAAGATTGAATTACAGACCTCCCCAGGTTCCTGAATCATTCTGTAATAATATGGGTCACTCCAGGGCTTGCAGGGGCGCCCTGAAGGGATCTCTGGGGCAGTGGTACCTGACTGGGCCCTGGCTCCAGGGACTGAGGCCACCAGAGTTGTCTGAGCTGTGGGCATCCCCTCCATGACATCCCAGGAGCAGGCTTTTCCAAAGTGTCTCTCTTCTTCTGTGACAGTGATGCTAGGGCAGGTCCTAGCTGTGGCTGAGCCCCTTTTCCTCATGTAGCACTCCTGACCTGAGATACTTCACAACAGGTTGGGCTTCCAGGGTTTTAAGAACTGTGAGCTGCAAATAACATCTACAGTCCCAATTCTCAGTTCTCCAGGTGGGGTGCAGCTCTGCAGGCCAGGTATTGTGTCATGCCCACACCTGTGGGGCATGGTCCAGGGGCTGTGGGGGTTATCCCAGAAATCCTGAGTTAAAAGTTTACCAGTGTGGGCTGATGTGAGCAGTGTTGGTGGTAAATTGTTGTCTGACACCATGGAAGCCCCTAACAAGAGGTGGGAGAGCCCTGGGAGCTGCTGAGTTTCAGCTGTGGCAAGAGTGTGATGATAAGTTCACACCAACAGTGTTCTTGCTGCTCATGTGTGGCCTTGGAATAGTTTTGGGCTTGGAATAGAATTTGTACTCCATGTGTGCTCAAAGGGCAGGAATTGGGATAAGGGATTAGGGAAATGTTTCCACCAGCAAGATAGAAGTTGCCCCAGCCAAAGGTGCTGAGGAAAGCACTCACAACTGCTGCTGAGGGACCAGATGAGGGGAACAGGAGGCACAGTTTGTGGAAGAATTATGGCATTGTTACAGTTGTAGAAGACCTGTAAGATCACTGAGTCCAACAGTAGGGCAGGGCTGTGGGCTGGATGGGCTCCTCTGCCTCTCAGAGGGCTCCCAGCCCTCTGAGCTGGGCTGCCTCACTGCTGAGATGTGCACTTGGCTGCACTGAGGCCTTTCCCAGGAGACTCTGAAGGAGGGCTTGTTGTTGTTGGAGGTTAAGGCCTAAATCTCAGTTGTTTTAGCTTTTCCAGTTGAAAGACCAGCACCAAAATCTGTAATCCAAATTCATTCTGTTCACCCTGAACTCACAGGAGAACCAGTGTCCACAGCATCAGCCTAGCCTTGCAAGGATTTGGAGGGTGAATGACAGTCTCAGAATATCTCAAGCTGGAAAGGACACGCAAGGACCACCAAGTCTAACTCCCTGCTCCGGGCACTGAAAATTAAACCATAATGTTGACTATTGCTTGGCATTTCCTGTGCAAATATTTGCTTTTTTGTTCACATCAGAGACTGTGAGAAACCTGGGTGGAGCATCAAGAACCTGAGCACTGGATTTAGTTATTTCTCTTCCTTCCTAGGCATTTCCAGTCCCAAGTTCTGTTTGAATTTTTTAAAAAGGCAAAAGTTCCCACAAAATGAGGCGTTGTCCTTGATCTATTGGACCCACTGACGAATTAAGGATTGACTGGATTTAAGTGCCAAAAAAAGCAGATAGATTCCTACTATGTATTAGGAAGCACTGAAACAGGTAGGCTGCTAAATTAATTTTGGTTTTCACTTGCAGTCCGGTGTCCAGATTAGTTTCTCAGTTCCTTCAGTTGTCCTGACACTTAACAGTGCTTTTCTGTACCTGGAGAACCTGAAAGGACTGTGCTATTTGCCAGTTGAGCATCAGGCATTTCTGGTAACAAACCTGACAAAACTGTGAGAATTAGATCTTCCCCTCAATATGATCACACCATCCCACTCTGTGCCCTCTGATTGTAACGCCTTTATCTGAATGTCTCAGGTTTTAAAATTCCAGGCTTTGTCCTTTGTAGCCCAATTCTTAGCTAACCCTGCTTCACCAAAATGAATATCCTGTTTTCCACATGGATGTCTTCCCTTTCAAATTCAAATTGCATCAGAAGGGGCCAAGACCATGGTCCTCTTTGTAGCCCTGCCTCCATCCTGGCAGCAGGTGCTTTGGAGAGGGTGCTGCTGTAATGTGGAGCCCTTGGGCCCATGGCTGGGGGGCTGGTCACAGCCAGTGAGGGCCAGCCGTGCTCTCGAGGCCCTGACACTTTGCTTGAAGATGTCACTGGGACATCTCTCTCCTTGAGATTCATGGCTAGACAGGTTGAGAATCACCAGTCAGTCCCATGAGAAACTCAGGTGGGGTACAGGGGACATTATATTCCCCCCCCTCACACCCCCAGTAACCCCTGTCACTTGTGAAATTCTCTCTTGCAGCCAGTTAGAAGATCAAGGGGACACTCTTAACAGGAAAACTGGAAGGGGACCTGCAGGGAGCTCTGCCTGCTCCAGGGTAGAATTTGGCAGCCCTCAGTCACAGTCTGTCGGAGCACTGCAGGCCCCTGTGGGAGGCAGGAGCAGCTTGTGGTGGACCTGTCGTGCTCATAACATCTTATGGTCGTGCCAGGTGAGAAAAAACCCTGAGCATTTGCAG
Source organism: Regulus satrapa (assembly GCA_013396955.1). Classification (NCBI taxonomy): domain Eukaryota; kingdom Metazoa; phylum Chordata; class Aves; order Passeriformes; family Regulidae; genus Regulus; species Regulus satrapa. Next base: position 13,340 of record VWZN01012405.1, on the reverse strand, counting down.
GCTCTGAGCTGGGACCTCACAACAGGGGCTTTCATGGGTCATACTGATGCCAGCTCTGACCTTCATTTGGGTTCAGTGGACCTTTATTTCACCTTGCAGGGGTTTCTGCAGGGAGAGACCATCCCGTGCAATCACTTCCTGAGACTTTGTTCTGTTTATGCTGTTTATGAAATCTGTTCATGATTTCTTCCCTGCTGCCCTGCAGAGCCTCGCTGTGTGCCCCAGCAAGGTGATGGACAGCAGGGGGGAGATGGAAGTGGTGAGGAGCACCAAGGGCAGTGCTGCTGGGGAGGTCAGTGTCCACGTGGTCGCCACTGAGAGCACTGTGCAGAGCACCCACCTGCCCACCACTGCCTTCATCATACCAGGTATGTGGAGCAGTCCCATCCAACTGCTGCCTCTCCAGCCTTGATAGCCCACACTCCTTGTGTAGCTGTGCTCCTCCCAAACCTTAGGAGGCAAAGCCAAGCTGCTGTTGCCATCTTGGGGGTTCTCTGTGGCTATCCCGCATCCCTTGGACTATTTGTGGTCAATCAAATCTTCCTGAGCTTTAAACTGAAGCCCTGATGTGAGGGACCCTGAGGAAGGGCAGCACAGTGTGCTGGGTGCCTGCTCTGCAGGGCTGTGGGCTCCTGGGCTGCTGCATTAGCACAGAATCCCAGAATAGCTCAGGCTGGAGGGGATCCATAAGGATCATTGAGTCCAAAACCCTGCTGCTGGCAGGACCACCTAAAATTGAACCGTAGGGACTGAGTGCTGTCCAGACGCTCCCTGAACTTGGTGCTGTGCTTGCTTCCCTGGGGAGCCTCTTCCAGGCACTGAGCAGCCTCTGGGTGAGGAACCTTTTCCCAACGTCCCACCTGAGCTTCCCCCGAGGCAGCTTTGTTCCATCCCCTCGGGTCCCGTTGCTGGTCGCGGAGGCAGAGATCAGTACCTGCCCCCCCAGGATGGAGGAAGGTGCGGACAGCAATGGGGTCACCCCTCAGCCTTGTCTCCTCCCAGCTGAACGGGCCAAGTGGCCTCAGCTGCTCCTCCCAGGTCCTGCCCTTGGGACCTTCCACCATCCTGGTCCTGTCTCTGGACACAACTCCAGCCCCCAGATGTCCTTTGTGTGCTGAGGGGCCCAAACTGTCCCCAGGGCCGGAGGTGAGGCTGCCCTAGTGCAGAGGAGAGCAGGACAGTCATCCCCCTGATGTCCCTCCCGTGGGGCAGGGCTGGCCCTTGGGGCTGCTAAGGCACTGCTGGCTCCTGTTCCACTTGCCCTCAGCCCAAAGCCCCTGAGCCCCTTCCCCAGGACAGCTCTCCAGTCTTGTTCCCCAAGTAATACAGTTTTCAGGATTATCCCATCCCAGGTGCAAAATCCAGGTTTTACTCTTATTTCATGCACATGGTATTGGATTGCCCAGCTATCTGCTCTACCCAGATCTCTGTGTAAGGCCTCTCTACCCTCAAGGGGATCCACAACTCCTCTTAATGTAGTGTAATTGATAAACTTATTTGATTTACATTCAATTTCTGCATTCAGGTAATTTATAAAATGTTTTGGGGCACTGGCCCTAAACCCAGGGGAACGCCACTGGTGGTGGCCACCAGCCTGATGTGACCCCAGCTCCTGTAAGGCTTTGAGCCCAGCTGTAGGAGACCGACCCATCATCTAGATCACCCAATGGACAATGAACTGGATGAGCTCTATACTGGACACTTTGTCAAGAAGGATGCTTTGAGAGGCAGTATCAAGGCTTTGCTAAAATCCTAAAAACCCACATCTGTTGGCTTTGCTTGGTCAGCTTGGCAGGGTGATCTTTTCATAAAGGGAAATTCAGTTGGTTAGCCAGGACTTCCCCTTGTGAACCTGTGCTGGCTGTGACCAATGACTACATTGTCTCTTCAGTGTTTTCAGTAATGCCCAGAATAACCTTCTCCATAATTTTACCAAGAACTGTAGTGAGACTGACAGGCCTCTAATTATCAGGGTAGTCCTTCTTACCCTCATTGAAAATTGGGACAATTTAGAGTGCAGCTGACCAGTGTCTTTTAGGAGGTGTTTGAGCAAAGCATGGTTGTGTGTTAGGTGAGATCAGGGGTGTTCTGTAGGAGCAGATCTCCCAGTTTTTCTGATGCCTCAGTCCTCACTGCAGAGTTGCACAGTGTGTTCCTTTGAAGTGTAACTAAACTGGGAATGAATTGGAAGTTGCAGTCCAGGGGCAAACTCCTGTCACATTAGGGCACCCTGGGCACAGAAGCAGTCTGAGATAGGCTGAAGTAGCAACTCTTGAATGTGGATAGTGTTGGTGCCACCCCCGCAGCAATGAGCCATTACTGGCTGCAGATTTTTTGCGTCACTCTGCTTGCTTTGTGCTTTGGCCCGCAGCAGAGCCCTCACCTGGGAGACCATGTCCTCTGGGATTCTGGGCTGCCTTTGAGCCTTGTTTCCATCATAGAAGTGCTCTGTGTATGCCTCTGGTTGTCTGTCTCCTTTCTTCCCTTCTCAAGCAAACGCCACTGCCATCAACCTTCCCACGAGCACCTTAGAAATCCAGCGATTCCCCCGGGAGCCCCAGAGGAGCACAGGGGCTGAGAGGCCAGAGAGGGGAGCAGGGAATGAGCCCATCACAGCTGCTGTTATCCCCCAGATCAGCGGGGTGCAGACCTGCAGCACCGTCCGTGTGCTGGAGTGGAAAGATGGGGTGGCAACTTTGCCTGGGAGTAACCTGCGGGTAAGTGTAGCCCTGGCCACTGGGTTTGACCCCTCTACCTCTCACCACAGCTGCCTGTGCTTGTAAATACCCCAGCCTGTGCCAGGCAGGGAGCACCAGGATGTGCCATGGTCCCCCTGCACCCTAGCTGGAGGATCCCTCAGCTGCTCCGGCTCTTCTCCTGCCCCATTCCTATGGCCCTGCCATCCTTGGGAGCTTAGCACAGAGCTCACAGAGGTGCGTGCAGCAGCTCTGCCCTGCACAAGGGGGCAGAGGGGTGCTGCGTGCTGTGCAGGACACCTTCCCTTCTAAACAGTGCTGTTGGACTTGACTCTACCCAAGCTCCTGCCCTTACCCTGGGAGCAGCGGCCTTGTGCTTGTCCAGCATTGGGTGCCTGACAGCTTGCAGAAAATGCACCCATATCTCAGCTTCTGCTCAGTCTCAGGACACCTCATCCTCCAGCCACTCAGCCACCTGCCAGCTCCAGCTGGTGCTGGTGTCACCTGAGTGCCCAGCACAGGCTGCAGGCAGGGCACCTTCACAGGGCCTGGGGTGCTGTGCTCACCTCTGCCCTCAGAAGAGCTGTCCTTTTGTCAAAGACACTGATCACCAAACCTTGTCCCTCATTTTCAAACCAGCCACTCAGTTTCACATCTGTCCTCCTTAACTCTTTCCTTGCTTCATGTTCAATGACACAGTTTCGGATAAATGAGTATGGGACGCTGAAGGTGGTGAGTGCTGATAAGATGCCTCCTGTGGAAGATATAAAGGAGGGTCACACAGAGAAAGATGGGGACTCCGTGGTGGCACCCCCCAGCAGAGACAATCCTACTGTGGCTCAGGGTAAGGGCACCGTGGTGGCACTTATGTGGTGGGTACCACGGTCCAGCACATGCTGTCTGGTGTCTCCGTGGGCAAGGCAAATGTCTCCTGCATCTGCTGTCCTTCCTTGTGCCTTACTGCTGCTCCTCTCTGTCCCAGAAGTGCCGGAGCAGCCCACGCTGCCGGCAGCAGAAGGCCTGTGCCACTGCGATACCTGCGGCCGCAGACACGTGTGGGACGGGGCCCGGGAAGGCAGGGGCTTCTGCAGCGAGCACTGCCACCAGCAGTTCAAAGAGAGGTAAAGGAAGGGGGGGGTCTGTGCCCTGCAGAGCAGGGTCCATCCCTCTGCCCTCCCTCCCTGCCCTGTTCCACACGCTCCAGCAAGGGATGCATGGGGGTCCTGTGTGTTCCACTTGTTCCTAAAGGCAGGCTGGGGGAAGGAAAACTTCCCACAGGCACAGCAGGAAGCACAGGAGCCAGATTTTCTCCTGCTCAATTTGTGGCCTCGTAAACACATCTGCTGGAGCAGGAGGTTGCTGCAGGGGGGGCTTCCAGGCTGAGCAGCAGTGGAAGGCCACAGGTCATGGGGGCATTTTCAGCCCTACTCCTGACCAGTGTGTGACTCTCAGGACTTGTTTTCCAGCATCTCTGGCGCAGCTTAGAGCCTTGCTACTAAACTAGATCCCTTTTGATCCATCCCTGGGTTCAGGTGTCTGACACCCAAGTGTGTGAGGGTGACTCTGGCCTGTCCCTGGCTCTAACTATTGGCAACTTGTGTGCGTACATCCATCAGGAGGGGTGGGGGCATGTGTGAGTAGGAAATGGGGGGATAGTGATTGTCCAGCAGCCTGTCCCTTACTTACACCCAAGGCAGTGTCACTGGGCTGCCCTGGCTGCAGTGCTTGGCCCTCCCACCCTCTGTGCAGGTCTGTCATCGTGGAAAACTCTGCCAGCAGCACCAATGCCACTGAAATCCTCAAGCCTGTAAAGAAACGAAAGAGGAAGGACTATCAAAGCCCCTCGGAGGAAGAATATGAATCTGAGCAAATGGTAGGACAAAGATAGGGAGGGACTGTATGCAGCCAATGTCCAGGGGGTGGGAGCCATCCTATGTGCACAGATCTCTTTGTGCTGCTCAGGACTCTGTCAGGTGCGGGTCAAAAAGGGAAATGGGTTGGTCAAAATGCCAAAAATACTTGAATGTGTGAAGATGAGGGCTCCTAGCACTGGGCTGATTGTTTGGCACGTGGAGCACTGATGCCTGGGCAGCGCCAGACTGTCCAGGCTGGGCTGTAAGTACGGAGCACTCTCAGCTTCTCTCTTGAGTCCGGGCCACCAAAGTAAGGGTTGAAGTAGGGGAGTGTCTGTCCATGTGCTGGGTATCCTGGGGAACAGAGAGACTGACAAGGCAAGCAAGCTCTGCTTGCCAGCCCTGACTGTAGCAGGTCCAGTCCAAGTGTCATTGCTACCAGTCAGCACTGAAGTCCCTGCATGCTCCCATCACCAGTTTCTCTGGCAGCCCATTTCTAGTCCAGGCACTGGTCAAAACATGGGCCTCGTGGAAGTGCTCTGTGGCCCTGGGCACCAGTGTGAGGGTACAGCACACAGCCAAAAACCTCTGTGTGGACCTGGGCTCTGTTTTGTCTGCTCTCATGTCTAGGAGGAAAAGCAGGAGGAGAGGAAAAGCTCTGTGGAAGACTCTGCCACGAGCAATCTGGAGGCTGAGGCGTGGAATGGGAGCCAGCACGGTATGGAGGGCAGGGTAGACAGTGGGGTGAGCAGTCCTGCTGGGGCTGGGGAGGTCCCACTGCAGGGTTGGACCCTTTTGGTATTTCTGCAGGGTCAAACACTCACTGCAATGCACTGGCACATGGTCCTGAAAGCTTCTGAGCTCCTCTGCTTGTTTGATCCTGCTCTCTCTGTCTCTTTCCATTTCTCTCCTTTCCTCTCTTTCTCTCCATGGGAAGGGGACACCCCTATGGACACGGCACTGGCCCATGCTGGACAGAGCTTTCTGTCCCTCCCCCTGGGAGCTCCGTTTGTTACTGGCTCATGGACACTGTGTTTGCTCCCAGGGACACTGTCCTGGGCAAGAACAGGGCTGCACCGCGTATGGCTTTGCCTTCGCTTCGGATGGGTTCATGGGGAACTTCCCTCCTAGCATCAGCAGCTCACAAGTTTGGGAGCTGCTCGTGTAGCTGTGAAGCCAAGTGATTTGGTGTTGTCTGATCCCATGAGGATCTATTCCAGGACTGTATCAGATCTCAAAAGCGGAGTCATTGATATGGAGGGAAAGGAGACCAAGCTGAGGGAAGCAGTGGTTGCTTGGTTGTTTTTTTCCCTGCAGTGTCAAGGAAGACTTTGGGAAACACAAAAAATAAACATTTATGGGAAACATTTTGTCTTTGAGTACTGAAGGTCATACTCAAAATAATTTTAAAACTAAACTGTTCCAACTTCATACTCCTCTCCATAGCCAAGTTCAGGGACAGTGGCAGGGTCCAGGTGTCATTAACCCCTGATGTTACACTGAGTTAACCACTGTTAAAAAGCAATCTCAGATCTCATACCTGCTTCTCACTCTGAGCCCTGAGCATGTAACCCTAAGCAGTGATGATTACTTCAGCATTTTATTTTCTCTTATTTTAGAAGTACTTCAGAAAACAAAATACACACCTGGATGTCTCAGTGCAGCACTCAGTGTATGCTCTGACTCTTGGTGTATTTGGCATCCCCCAGAAGTGCGGAGCTTGGTATTCACAGATTGCCCAGCTATGCCTGGCACTTTTTCTATGTCCTAATGAATAGTAAAAGTGTTTTTCACTCAGAAAAGCAAGGTTAGTCACCTTGTTCACTCAAGTTCAGCTTTAATTTCTTTCCTAAGTTTCTGGGTTTTTTCCATCTCCTCTTACTCTAAGCCCAAAGGAGGAAGGAGTTTTTCCCCTGCATTTGTGGCTTGCCCTAAGGCTGTCTGCCACAGCTGACCTATAGTTGGGAATTCCTTAGCACTGGAATAGGCACAGCAACCCTGGAGTCCCTTCAGCTGCTGCAAATTAGGGAGACAAAGCTTGAGACCCAGAGACTTGGGTTGTGTCTCACAGGTCTTGGGCAAGGCCTTTCTGGCCTTCTCAAAAGCACGAAGGGTGACCTCCCTGCCTAGGAAGAGACAACGCTGTCTTCTTTATCACATGGGCAAATACATCTCTAGGGCATCAGAGTGGCCTTGCTGTGCCACAGGAACTCCGGTGGCTGTCTCAGAGCAGAGGATGGCAGAGCTGGGATGTGCACCTGCTGCTGATTTAACTGTCTAGGAGCCCCTTGCAGCTGGGAATGATTCCCAGACCTCTGCATGGATCCTGCTGGCTGCCCCTAATCCATCCTGTGTGGGCAGATGTTCTTTCTGGATGGAGGAGGGTCTGGTTGCACAGGTGTCCTGGCGGCTCGTCCTTCACACTCCCTGGAATCCCAGGCTGGATTGGAAGGATGGTTGGAAGAGATCTTAAAGCTCATCTGTTTCCACCCCATGTCATGGGCAGGGACACCTTCCACTAGGCCAGGTGCTCTGCTAGGACATGGTTCAGGACATTGGGGTCATGGGGGCTTCTGGCTCTGCCCCTGGTCGTGCAGCCGGCCAGGTTTGCCAGAGAAGGGGCTCTGGTAGGATGGTGCTGAGCTCTGCAGGGATGCAGGACCCTGTGTGAGAGCGGGACAGCCCCGAGGCAGCGGGGCAGGGCTGGGGTGGCCCCTCAGCAGCATTTGTGTGCGTTTGTGCTGCGCTCAGGTGCCAGTGAGGAGAAGAAAGAAGGCTGGTCTTGGGCGTCCTACTTGGAGGAGCAGAAAGCTGTCGCTGCCCCTTTAGATCTCTTCCAGGATGTGAGTTGGGATTTTCCTGTCTTTTTCCCTCTTTCATCTTCTCTTTTCTTTCCCTTTTTTTCCCACCCCTCCTCCTTCTCCTCTCTTCCTTGCTTCCCTGTTTTGTGGGACTCTGAGCAATAGCCAAGCTCCCACTGTCAGCTGGAAGTGACCGGGCAGCCTCCAGTTTGGATTTGCCCAGAATCCCACTCCCCAGCAGGGTGCTGGCCCCCATCCCGAACACCCCCCCTTTGCCTAGGACACTGCTGTGATTCTGGCAGGGTGGTGGAGCCTTGCCAGCCCTTCCTGGAAGCCTGGTGGGCTCTCCTCAGGCTGTGCTGCAAACAAGTCAGGCCTGTGCCCTGCTCCCCCTGCTGCAGCTTTTACCCCAGGGACACCTTGCCCTGCCAATAGCAAGAGATGTAAATCCATAAGGAGGTGAAACTCTGGGTTTTTCTATGGGGAAAAAAAAAATTTGGATGACAGCATAACCTGTGGCCCACAGTCTCTTGGTCCCCTCAGCTCCCATTGCCTGGTAATTGCTCCCCTGGTAGGAGTTCTAGACACAACTCCCTGTGTTGATTTTACATTCTAGTTTAATTTTTGTTTACAGTACCAAGTAGCTTCCCAGCACAAGAATGGCTTTAAAGTGGGGATGAAGCTGGAGGGGATCGACCCGCAGCACCCATCTATGTACTTCATCCTGACAGTGGCTGAGGTAAGGAGCGTCCAGTGCCTGTGTTCCTTGGTTCCCCCTGGCTCTGGGGCAGGGGAGGTGCTGCTAGCTGGCCTCTGGAGGAGACAGGGCTTGTCAGTGCAGGAGATGAGCTGCTGCTCCGGCACCTCAGACAAACAAGCAGGGAGTTCCCTGCCAGCTTGGAGGGACAGGACACAGCACTGTGGATCTGTGTCGGTCTCTCCGTCACCCTGACACAGCACAGGGGGAGGGATTGTGGCGATGGCAACAGCTTATCAGCTTAGACAGGTCTGAGTCCTTGAGATGGGGGGTGTGGGGGCATCCCACTGCTCTTCCTTGTGCCCATGAAAATCCACTTTCCACTCAGCCCCGTGACAGCCGAACCAGCCTTGCCTCGCAGAGCTCCTCAGGCAGCCAGTGTGTCATTTAGCCAAAATCCCTGCACCAGCAGCTTCCTGGCCTGCAGAACAGGAAGTCTTTGCACTTGCTGGATCCAGCAAGGTGCTCCATCACGGCATTTAATACACCAGACTGAACATCTCTTCTTTGGGTTGGCTTGTGGTGGCTTTGCACTGACCTTGTTCCATGCTGGACACCCTTTGGGACTGCTTTGTGCCTCCCAGTTTGGGCAGTGGCCTGTGATTGACTTTTGGCTTCTCAAATTGACCCCTGCTGAGCTGGTGTGTGGGAAGAGAGGGGGTGTGATGCTCAGCCAGGGACAGCAGCAGGTCTCCATGGCCTTTTCCTTCTCCTCCCTCCCTGCTGGCAGGTGTGTGGTTACCGGATGCGTCTCCACTTTGATGGCTACTCCGAGTGCCATGACTTCTGGCTGAATGCTGACTCCCCTGACATCCACCCTGCTGGCTGGTTTGAGGAGACAGGGCACAAACTCCAGCCCCCCAAAGGTAAGGAGTTAATTCATCTCAAGTGGTGGGTCCTGCTGAAGGAGGAGGATAAAGAGTAGGCCAAATGTACAGCTTGAGGTGGGGACAGGGTGGCTGTATGGGCCCAGGGAGGGATGCTGCTGTACTGGAGGAGTTCCACAGGACATTTCAGGCACCCATTTCTGCTTGCTCACATTTTGGGGCAAAGCCCTGTCTCTCTGGACCTCCCAGTGCCACCAGCTGTGCCCCAGAGCAGGCAGAACCAGAGAAGGAGCTATGCTCTGCATTTCCACTGCATTTTCCACTCCACTGCTCATGTTTTCTAACACCCCTTCAAAACCACCCATCAGCCCTCAGCCATTGGCTTTGGGCATCCCAGGCCAGCTGTAGAAGACCCTGCTTGCCCACAGCAGGATGTGCTGGCAGGGTGACTGTGGGTCAGGGATGGCCAGGTTCACCCTCACATCCTCCTGGCTGTGAACTCACTGCTCTCATTTCTCTTCCTGAGGGGTTGTAGGTTATAAGGAAGAAGAATTCAGCTGGACAAACTACCTGAAATTAACAAAAGCTCAGGCAGCTCCTAAGCACCTCTTCATGGTCCACAACACTGTGAGTAGCAGCATCTTCCTGCCAGAGCCTACAGGTTCAGGTGTGATTCTTCCCCTCCAGCTGAGCAAAATGCTTCCACCAGCACTGGGCTTTGCTTTGTCCATCCCACACCCCTCAAGCCCCCAGTGCTCAGGAGCCAGGAGCATGTGACACACTTTATTGCTCAGGATCTGTAGCTTGGACATTCATTTGATATGCCCAGAATTGGTGCTGGTCTGATTTTGTTTCATCCAGGTTGATCTCGTGGACAATTAAATCTGTTACAGAAGTACTGGTGAGGAGAAGTAACTACACTCAACAATTATTTGGCTAAAAATACATCACTTACTGTTTCATAAGTATAATTCCTCTGTCTCTGTTTTGTGTCTTTGTTGTTTCTGCGTCTGCCTATGTTTTTCACATCATGGGCAGGGTAAGGAAAGTGAATATAGGAATAGGGAATATAGGTGAATGAAAATGCTGATCATTCCTTTGTCAGCGGCAGAGGAAACTCACTCTACTGGCAAATCAGCCTCTCCAAGTTATTTATTGTGTCTAAACCCTGCTGTTAATTGCAGCAACAGCCCCACACTGTGTGTGATGCAGTGTTTTACGCAGAATCTGGAAAGGCAAGCAAGGGAGAAGGGGCCCATCCTAGCTCCTCCTGCCATGCCCGAAGCATTGGTCACTGCTGTAACCACAAGCGTTTTGGGACAAAATCAAAACTATTGTCAATTGGAGGGTTTTTTCTCTTGAATTTACTGCTTATAGAAGATCCTGAGGGATCTGAAGGATGTGAAGGGTCTGAAGATCCTTTTTCCTCTTTCTTAGTGTGGCTCAGATGAGTTTCTTACCCCTTTCCTCTTTCCTTGGACAGCAGCACACTGCCCATCTGGGAACCTCAGTTGGTCCCAGGCCTATCTGGAGGCCAGAGAGGGTCTGGCTTCAGGAGGGTTCAGGCAGGTGTCTCCTTGCAGCAGGCATAGGAAGTGGTAAGGAAGGAGCTGGGGCTGCAGCTCTGAAAAAGCCCTGCCGCTCTCTCCTGCCAGCACGAGGCTTCCCCAGGCTTCAAGGTGGGCATGAAGCTCGAAGCTGTGGACCGCATGAACCCTTCCCTGATCTGTGTTGCCACAGTGACTGATGTGGTGGACAATCGCTTTCTGGTGCACTTTGACAACTGGGATGATACTTATGACTACTGGTAAGTGTACGGAGGCTCTTGGGGGAGGCAGTGGTGAGGAGACACCCACAGAGGGCACTATGTAAGAGATTGGGTATGTTTTCTAGGTGTGATCCCAGCAGTCCATACATCCACCCAGTTGGATGGTGTCATGAGCATGGCAAACCCCTCACACCTCCTCAAGGTGAGTCAGTGATCAGTTAGGTGCTGCCTGGGGGTTCATCCCCTTGGGAAAGGCTTCCCAGGGTGCCATGGGGGTCCTGGGTACACAAACCTCCTGCCAAGGCTACTGTATACATGTTCAGGTACAGCATGGTGCTTGTGTTGGGCCAGGTCTCCACTCAGGAAGGACCACAGCTGTCTGTGCACACCCGGCTGTTTCTGCTTCCTTGTACTGTGGGTTTTATGGTCCATGAGAAAATAACAGCACTTCTTGGTGCTGCATGCCTGGAACAGACTTGGTTGGCCCTCAAAAGTAGTGGAGCATTCAGGGGTACTTTCTGACTTCCTGCAGGCATGTCTCACCTTCTGCATCTTCCCTCTTCCAGATTATCCTGATCCTGACAATTTCACCTGGGAAAAGTACTTGAAAGAAACTGGAGCATCTGCTGTCCCAGCTTGGGCCTTTAAAGTGGTGAGTGTCACATATCTGCTCCACCCCAGCTGGGCAGGAGATTGTGGTTTTTTCATTGTCAGATCTTTGCTTTCGTGACAAGTCCAGTGTTGTTCTGTATTCTCCTGACACAGGCCTAGGCTTTGGATCTGCGCTCAGGGTTCAGAAGTCAGGACTATCCTGGACAAACAGTTCAAAATTGGGAAAAATTAGGAGTATGACTGTGCCCTCAGCTAAACAGGCGCTGACTGATGAGACATTATTTAGGTTTGCTTGATTAGTTTTTGTCTCAAACTGCACCACCAGCAGCCATGTTCAGCCAAGCGTGGTTGTGAGATGGAGTCCCAAAATGTGTCTCTTAGAGACTTTTTTTCCTGGGGCACATCTTGTAAAAGCTCAAATGCAGGGAGCCTATTCCTGCTTTCTCCTGCTGCCACTGTGAGCTGGGATGGCTTTTCCCTGGGCAGGCCAGGCCAGGGCTGGGAGCTGGGCTCGAGGAGCATACAGTGCTGGAAAAGCTGCTGAGGGGGCAGGAGCCTGAAGCAGGGCCCTGCTCCCCCTGACTGGGCCCTTCCAGCGCCCACCCCATGGCTTCCTGGTCAACATGAAGCTGGAGGCAGTGGACAGGAGGACTCCTTCCTTCGTCCGAGTGGCCAGTGTGGAGGACGTGGAAGATCACAGAATAAAGGTGGGTGCTGGAGCATCAGTGCTGAGCCAGGCACTGTGCTGGCTCACTCGTGCCCTTCCCAGCTCACTGGGAGTGCTCTGTGGAAGCACAGTGTGTGCACAGGTGGGCAGGTCTCAGTGCCTGGCTCCAGGAGTGCTGCACTTCAGCTCTACCCTGCTGCTTGCTCTCAACTTGGAGGGCTCCGGATCTCCTCAGAGAGGTGTGCTGGCATTTGAAGGGTGACCCCTCTGCTTGCTTCCCCAGGTCCATTTTGATGGCTGGAGCCACGTGTATGATTTCTGGATTGATGCCGATCATCCAGACATCCATCCCATGGGCTGGTGCTCCAAAACTGGACACCCATTGCAGCCTCCTCTCAGTAAGTGCTGCATCAGTTCCTGCATCAGTTCCTGCATCAGTTCCTGCATCAGTTCCCGCATCAGTTCCCACATCAGTTCCTGCATCAGTTCCTCCTGACAGGGCGTGGGCACACCAGACACTGCTGTCACTGCCAGCTGCCCATGCACAGAAATGGGAGGGCAGGTTCTGGCTGAGAATGGGCAGGGAGGAGAGGCCACTCCATGGATTTGTCAGTTGGAAAAGCCCTCCCTGTTTGGTGCAAGCAGGGAGCCCAGAGCCCTGGCTCTGCCTGGCCTTGCAGCTGTGACAGCCTTTCTCCTGTTCCTCTCCTCTGGATGCAGGGCCAAAGGAACCAGCTTCCTCTACCCATGGGGGCTGTCCGAGCCTGGGCTGCAAGAGCATCCCTCACTCCAAGAGCTCCAAGTACAGCTTTCACCACAGGTGAGCTCCCTGGCACGGCCCAGAGGGGCACAGCTTCTTCCCTGCCAGGCTGGGCCAGCTCTTCCTCTGCTCCTCCTCACCTGCTACCCCCACCAGCATCCAGCCCTTTCCTGCATTCACCCCACACGTGCCTCTGCCCTCTGCTCCCCCAGGCCAGGCCTTAGGGCAGCACCAGGACCCCAGCTGGAGTAATCCTTGTGAGTCCCTCCTGTGCCTGTCCTGTGAGCCCAGAGCCCCTGAGGGTGTCATGTGTGTCCGCCTACCATGGGTACCTGTGGGCTACAGAGGGGATAGTGTGGATGCTGTTCCCCCTAACCGTCTTGGATGCCTTTCCCTGTCAGGCTTTGAGCTGGGAAGTCCCAAGAAGGAGCAGTGCATGGGTCTAGCTCAGGCAGTCACTTGAGGGACCTTTTCCAGGGGAAACCAGGCTGGGTCTGGTCAGGAGAAGTCAGTATGGTGAAGTATCTAAGAGGATGGGAGGTCTGCCTCCCAGGAGTTTTTCTGCTGGCCACACTCCTGGCACACACTTACTGCCCACT
>VWZN01012404.1:326590-345502 GCA_013396955.1 Regulus satrapa | reverse complement strand
GAGCTCCTATTCTCATTATAGCAATGAGAGGTTGTGAGGATTTTTACTGCTCAACAGGAAAAGAATTTCAGTCCTCTCATTCCGAAAAAAAAAAATCATAACTAAATAAAAAGCAGCAGGAACAAATCTAGTTGTGAAAAATAATTAAACAAAAAAAAAAACAAAAAAACAAAAAAAAACACCCAAAAGACAAAACAGACAAGAAAACAAAACCAAAAAGCATATAAAATACCCATATATACTTCTCAGGAAAATTTACTATAAATACTTATATAAAAAAGATCTACTGGTTTTCCCCAGATGAGTAGTGAGGCCCTTTACCATTTTTTAATAGTTCTTCAGAAGTTCAGTCAAAGGTCTAAAGCTTTCCATAGACTGAACTGTGTCAAATTCAACAATATATATAGGTCTCTCTTCTGTGTATCAAAAACTCCATCTAATTAAGGAAATATTTTTCTTCTTACTCAAATGATATAATTTCAGGAAGCAAAATCAGCTCATAAACATGTTTAATTTCCTTCATCTTGAGATTAATTATGAATGTGTCTAATTCTTCTTTGAGAAACCCACCTCAGAAATCTGATACTTAGATCATTTTACAGCACTTCAAAGTAAATCACTATTTCCCTAAACTGATTTTAAGTAAACTGTTATTACCTTTTACTGTTATTTATATTTATGCCACTTCACATCAAATGCAGACAGAATGGCACAAGTTGAATTAGTGTGTTCTTAAATCACACGCTTATACAATTTATCGTGGACATATTTTTAAGTCATATGTCAAACTCCCCTCTACATTGCTTAAGGGCAAAAGTCACATTTTCAAGGCTTTGGCACCAAGAATATTATATTTTTCTCATGCTTCTCAAAGCTAAAGTATGAGGAAAAAATGATATTGTGGCCACACAACTGTAGACACCATGCTTAGCCACCTGCACTACTTCAAAAATTAAAAACTGTTTCTAACTGAAGGACATTCTGTATCTCCTTATACAGACCTCTTCCTCCAAAGCCTGCCCTTCAGATGAAACTGGGTAGTGTGAATATTTCTTTATACCTGAAACACTTATGAAATGTCAGGAATAGAATTTAGCTGCTAAAGCACTGAGAATGTCTATTTCTATTTCAGTACTTTATCTTTACTATATTCACACAAACTACTTAAACAATTCAATATTAGTCAAGTCCCATGCACCTGCCACTTTCACATCTCTTACAGACAAGCACTACAGGCTAGGAAATAGTTGACATAATGATAAGTAGGTGAGGTGAAATGCTTTGAAAATTCAATAGTTTAAGTACTTGAAATTTCCCATTCTCATTTATCTTGATGCTATCAACAACAAGGTTCTAATTTCCCCTTTTTGTTTAGTCTTTAAAAGCAATTTTCCCTCTAATGAATGGAATGAGAGCAGATGAGATAACAAATATGGTTGGTTTTTATCCACATTCATTTCAGATACAGAACTCTTCCTTCCCTCACAACCACCAATGAATTAAACATTTCTAAGAAAACTAGTGTGGAGGGGAATGACCTCTATCAAAGACTTCAGTGTTTGTTGCTGAATGGATTAAATATTTTCATTAATTGTCTCCAATGACCCAGACCATGAATAGCAAGTAACATCCCTTACTTTCCAGCAGATGCACTAAAACACATTATTTTGTCAATTATGTTGGGGAAAAAAGCATTTTCTGACTTTAAAATTTTCTTTAATCTTTAAAATTCTTTTAAGTAGTTCTGTGGTTACAGTGTTGCCCAAGGCCTTCAAGTCTGCATTTGTTGTATAAATAGAAATATTTTATTTCACTAGAGAATTGTACAAATGGTCCAATGTAAATGTCCAATCTTGTACTACACTACTAAGCTAAAACCCTTCTAATGTGTATGTTGTCTTGTATTTTCTATACTGTTGGCCTTCATTTTCTTAACCTGTGGGCAGCCATGAAGTTGAAAAATTAGGGAAGTAATTATGGGAGCACCCACTATTAAAGTCTTTGTTTCAATATTCACAAAGCACCTGGACATATCAATATGATAAATTAGAAAGCTAATTTGTAAGGTTACATGAGAAGAAATAAAAGCGACATCAGAAACGTCAAAGATATGGTGACAGAACACAGACGAGAGAGTTCCAAAAAGTAGCCCTTTTACTAACAGCAACTGACATTCCACTAAGGTTCATTGTGAAGAAAACACCCTGTCCAAGTGAGAATAATGATGGGAGCTTTTTCCAGGAGCAGAAAACACAAATAAGTGCCTGCTTTACGCTGATGTCTGTTCCACACTGCGCTAACTTGTCTCCTTCACTTGCCACACAAACTCAGGCAGCAGCTCCGCAATAGCCTTCAGGTGATCACACTGAACTGAAGCTCAATTATCACTCTTTTTCCAAGTCCATCTTCAGTGGACTGCTTTTTAAACTTTTTTTTGTAAACATTGGATGTATAAGATTAATTTTAATTTAAATTCTCTCAGTGTAAAAGGGTAGTAGCATCTCTTTAGCTGCACATATCTCATACAATTTTGATTTGAGAGAACTGTGAAATCACCAATTCTTTCTTCTTCAGGGATACAAAAAAATCGACACTTCAATTCAGAAAAAAAGTAGCTGGCAGGAATACGCTGTATTAAATTAGTAGTAATCCATTATTAGTCCTAATATTTTCAAACAATACACTTCAACATATAAATTCATTCGATTTTGCTACATCCTATACCTAAAAATAATGAGAATATTACCATATTGCCCTCTAGCACTAATTTTCATTGAAGCAGTTAACCTTTCGCAGAAAGTAAAATTGAAATGAACAGCCAAATGGTCCATCCTGGAAATGATCCTCCATAAATTATATCCTGTCAATTCAAATAGTGAATTTAATAAGTGCTATAGTAAAATAAATGCACCCTGTTTTCTAAACTGACAAAATTAACTAAGAGGTTCCATGCATCACTACTTATTTCTCAGATGGTTAGGCATATTGACAAACCCAGATGTGCACAATATGTGCTGTTATACCTTGACAAGACTATAAATATACTCTCAGAAATAACCTAACCCAATGACATTGGCCAGCTGGTCCCTTATAAAATGCAATGGTAAACTATAAAACATACCCCAAATAAATAAATAAAGTCAAACAAGGTTGAGTAAGTTTTCCTACTTCTAAATTCTCCTATTGAAGTAAAATGTAATTTATATTATGTATATTAGGTTTCTGTCCCAATTGTTGGTTTGTCTCTGTGTTAACATACATCCCAGTAAAATCAACACAGGACAACTTCTGACTGCACAGGTGGGAGCAGAGGACTCTGTTTGGGAGACTTCTAGTCCTGATACTTAAATTGGAACTAGAAGCATGACTTTAAGGTTTTTAACACTGAAGATGTCAGGAAACATGCAAAATGCCATTTTTTAAGAAGACCATCACTAAAAGGCTGTCAATATGGCAGCTGCACATAGAAGACATGTAGTGCTAAAAGCAGCAAGGGAACACACCTTCCAGCTATTGATAAAAGTCAGCAAAGCAACGAACATAGAAAAAGTGAAGAACAGTGTTTTTAGGAAAAATAATCAAGATACTCTTCTTCCAGAACCAAACAATACAGTTGCAATTAAGTCAGTTCAACTTTTTTGCTGAAAAGGACTTGATTAAGAAGTGCAATCTTTTAGCTTTTCCTCCATTCTATCCCCCATCCAAATCATTACTCCATAGCCCAAAACTGACTCACCATAAAATATCTCTAAACCAAAGCAAAAAATCAAAGACACAAATACTTTTTCAGTTTAACCCAAACTAATTATCAAGTTTCACTGGGATTCCCTAAAGTTTAAAATGGGATTCAAAACACTTCAGCTTCTAGTTTATAAATACATGAATTCTAAAAAGAAAGCTAATCAAAATTATATGGGAGACACTTCCAAGCGCAGTGACCTCCACCAAAAACCCATACATTTTAGTATTTGACAATTCTCTAAGGAAATTGTTCAAACAAAGTGAAAAACAAAAAAGGGTGGTTTTTTTTCCCTTTAAACCACATCTCTCTCTATTTGATATGTAACTTTTCACATGTTTGAGGATTTCTATGCTAGGAAAGAAAAATATGAAGAAAATATAAAATCATTTCTGTTTGATTGAATATATCACAAATCTTGTTTCATAGAGAATTCAATATTCTCTTCATTTTATAGTCCTGACTACTCTCTACATTTTTAACTCTGGGATTATTTTCCAAGTTTACTTCTGTTCTTCCAAACACAAGTTCACTTTCTGATAAAACAGGTCTACAGATTCAATACGAAATAATTAAATTCACTGTTTGTAGTCAATAATCATGGGGCCAGGGTAGTGAAAGAAGCTGGGGAGGAGACCGGCAATCAGTTTTTCTTGCTTGCTATCTCTGCCTCTCTCTTGCAGTGGGAATTAGTCTGCTATTTTAAAGAAAAAATTGGGATTGACTCAGCGCTGATGCAAACTAATCAAAAATCCTCCACTAATGCTGGGACACAGTGTTTCTTAAAAACATTCTTTAAAATAAAAACATAGAAAATCATAGAAAGCTTACAAGTACTCTGCCAGTTAATGTCTGGGCAGATATCATGACTCCTGCCCAATCTTTCACAGACGTCATCCATCCCACTTCTGCTGCCACATTCTCCTCTTTTTCATCTGTTGGTTTGCAGGCTCCATCTGCCTGTGTATCTCCACCACCATTGATCTTCTGGGCCTCCTGCAAAGTAAGTATTTGGGTTAGTTAACATTTAGCAATTTGACAGTGAGAGCCAGTATATAGGTAGAGCCAAGAACTGCTATAAAAACCAGAAAATCTGTCTGCCTGGATCCCTGCTAGGTGAAGTTAGCAACCTACTTGGCCACATCTCTTTGGAAATCAGAGAAACCGGAATGTCCCATAAAATACCAGACTAACTAGAGAATAATACTCTCCTTGACATTACGTCTTCAAAACATATACTTAGCACCAAATATATGTTTGTTACAGGCAACATAATTGACAACAGCTCTGTATGCAATTATAGAGTTACACATAAATGAATTTGTCAGACATACACTGAAAGACCTTTTGATGCATCAGTTCAAAATAATGCATACTAGATGGGAATTCAATTTATGTTCAATTTTAATTCCCTATCACTAGAATCAATTATCTGAGTAAACCTTCACTGAGAAGCATGATATAACATGACAGCAATTATCAAGTGTGAGTGGAACAAAAATCTATCATAAAGAACCTGCAGGGAGCTGCCACACTCTCAGTGAACCTGTGTTTCAATGGAAGTGTTTAATATACCACAGGAATTATTCTGTCAATAAGTGGCTCTCAGAAAGAAGAGCTAGAAATTAGAGGAGCCTCAGCTGCACCAAGCTCACTGATGAGTCACATGTACTGGAATTCATATCAGTCTCTCGCGGACGCTGCAGCAAGGATGCCGTGCTCTGCAACTGCCTGCGGTGTGCTACAGTCATGGGTGCTGCACAGACATCAAGGGGAATGACAGGAAAAGCCAGCCTGGGTTGTACACTGTTTAAATCGCACCACACACGAAGTATGACTGCGCCACGAGCGCACCTTTGGTGACACCGTATTACTAATGACTCCCTGAGTACTCGACAAGTTATGCTAAACAAAAATAGGAGAGACAGCAAAATTCAGTGCGGAAGCAAGTCCTGAGCACAAGATCTGCATTAGTGTTCCAAGCACTCTGCACAGACAAACACATTGAAAGATCTTGTCTGTAGGCCACTAGACAGGAAATCAATTGCCATGAATCCCCTTTGGGATATCTTTTATGCAAGCAAAGATGTTTGATGCTGGTTATGTGATTATTACTATAGGAGAAATACTATTCTGTGATGTTCAGAATCTATAGCTGAGATGGCCCTGAGGACACAGCAGGACATAAGGGTACAGGCTCTTCCTGAGAGTAGCATGGAACTAATAAAGCAATTTCATTGAATCTGTCAGCAAAGAACAATAGAAAAATGCTGAAAATGTAATATGGAGACCAAGAGTTGTTTTTAGAGAAGTTCAACATTGCAACTTAATTAGCTAAACACATTATTTTTTTCTCTGTTAGTTCCCCTCCCAGAAAGCAGGCTCCATGTTCTTACTAGCGATTACAGCACAGTGTGATGTTACTATATTGATAATAACAAATTATTCCAAGCTACAACAGTAATTCAGTACACTTCCCAAGCAAATAACGCAACAGAAGTTTAAAATTACTTTGTATTTGCATAACTGGACCTCATTCACTGACAAATTTGGACACAGTGAATCAGATGTTTTGCACTCGGCATTGATAGATGTATCCTGTGCTGCACACGCACAAGCACAACCTACAGAAATGAGCTCACTGCAGAGGACAGCAACGTACAGCAGGGAATGAGGCATTTCCAGCAGAGCAACGGTTGGCTGGAGCCAGTTGGTGACCCAAAGCATCACAAAACCATAGAGATCAGTTCCAAAGAAATGCCTTCACCACCACCAGAGTTTACACTATAAACCAGAAAAAAAAAAAAAAGAAACCTAGGGTCTACACTCCAAACAATATGTCTAGGCAACCTAGATATATCTCAGAGGCCTCACTAGTCCTAGCTGCTGTCGCCAGGGTCTCCCCTGGCTCTGACATCCTCTGTGGCTCAGGACACCATTTCAGCCTCATCCAGGGCTCCCACAGCCTCTCCTTTCCAGCCCTGATGAGTCCACAGGCTGCTGTCCCAGGCTGGACCCAAGAAGGCTCCAGGCCCCTAGGAACCCCATGGTCCTGACAGCTAAAGACTGCTTAAAACACTGCACATCCCATTTCTTTCCCTCTTCCCACCAGTTTCTCTGCCTTTTGTAACTACTAGATCTTGTCTTTCAGAACTGTAAACTTCACACACCAGATTCTCCTCTGTGGTCCTCCCCTGCATTGCACAGTGAGCTTTCATACTCTCTACAAGTTCCTACTGAATAAATTAATCTGGTTTTCATATTCAAGGAGGTATAATTATCTCTTGCTCTCAGATAAGGAACTGAGGTGGTGATTAGGTTCCTAATAGTCACTGCACAAGGCGTTGGCAGAGTCAGGGCAAAACCCGACTTTTTTTATCCTTTCACCCAGCAACCCCTGTTCAAAAGGGCATGGATGCACACCTTGCTAACTAAAACCACTCAAGTACAGACCTTGCCATAGAAAGTCACTGAACTACAGATCACTAAAAAAAGCTGAATGAAAAAGTAAATTTTATGTTAGTGAACTTTTAAGTATTAAGGTTAGAAAACTGTTTTATTCTGTACGTGTTCTTTACCCCAAATCTTTTCATCAATAGATGTGTTTGTTCATAAATATATAAAATTAATCTAAAATCTCCTAGCACTAAATTAAATATTAGGCACTTGATTGAAGGAGAAAGGTAACTTTTACATTTTGAAAAGGTTTTCATCACCTACAGTTCTTTTGCTGTATTGACTTTTGGTTGCCAACAGAATATAATAGTAAAACATGACAAACCTATTCAGTATTTGATTCTCTAAAGGGATTAAAGTCCGTAATACATTTGAATGACTATATTTTGGTATTTATAGTACTTATTTCACCTCTATTAACATCTCCCACCCATATTATTTCTTAATTAAAATTTAAGCAAAACAATCATCCCCTGACAAGTATGATTTGGAACAGACTCTTATGATCAGCCTAGCTCTTGCCATTATTGTAGCTATAATTAATATGCAGATTAGTTGTTGTTATGTAATATTTGTATTCAGTTGGGATAATTTATATTTTTCATCTACATGGCTAGCTTTTTATCTTACTTAATTGGCAGTTAAGTATTAGGAAAAGTTTATCCCCAAGTCATTATACAATTGTGAAGAGATCACTAAGGGAGGTTTAAGGCTGTTTTTGTTTGGTTGGGTTTTTTTATACTGAACACAAAATTCAGTCCTGTTATTAAGTGTATAGTCTTGTTTCATTGCTATTTCCTCATCTCAAAGCACTGAGTAACCAACACCAACACCTGAAAAAGGTGCTTAAAATAATAACCTGACACTGACAATAGTTTCTTAATTATTTACAAGTTCAATATTATAAGTAAGAGATCTTTACCCACTCTGCTTACCAGTTTTCATTATTTTAATTACTTGATGACAGGGACATGCAGATAGATTGAGAAGCAGTATATTGTGAAATATATATTTCCTGAACTTAATGAATGGAAAATGGGAAAGAGCATGATGAGAAGGCATACACAGCAATCAGTACTGAGTGTTCCACCAATGGCTTGACACAGACCTGAACCAGAAACTTCAATGGCTTGTCTTCTATTTTCATCATTAAATATATATTTAGTTAACATAAATTCTGGGACTCTTGAACACATTAAGTAACATTTAGGAAGAAGAACTCAGACAAAATATCAAAAACCAGTTTTCAAAATGTAGCCCTGCCTGTTCCATTTCACCTCCAAAATACCTTTAAAAACATAGAACCACTGCATAGACACCTCATACAACTCAGGACAACACAAAACCAAACCAGAAAATAATTATGAAAGCTTAAAACATCACCTAAGAACAATCTGTCTTTTTAAAAGCCCTTAAAACACAGGATACCATGAAGACAGCCTGGAAAGTACTCTCTGGTGTATGGGACTGGAACAACTTGGTATCTTGTTAAAATATGTTTAAGAACATATGAAACAGGCAGTCAATGTGACGGAAAAGACCTGGTTATAAAAGGGATGAAAAAAGAAAAGGATTAAATAATCCCATGTATCTAACATCGAACTGGCTGAATATCACACAAAAGTCACTAAGTATCACCTGTAATGATATACAGAGCACTGAGCCACGCCCACAGCACTGAAGAGAAGGTAGCATGCTCAATTTAAGCAGATGTTTAAAAACAGCAACATCAAAGAGGGAAACACAGTATTGGCCTTTGAATTCCACCCTAGATAACATGAGATGAGAAAGGCCTTGTCAGAATGGCAGCTGCTCCTAGTTTCAAGTGTGCAGTGGTGATACAATAAGAAAATATAGTTTGGAGCCGTTAGGAAAGGGCTGCTTTAGATGCCAATGCCAGCAAATCGCAGTTTTATCTCTATTAACATCCTTCAATTAACAGCATTGCATTCTAGGCATCTCTAGAGCCTGGCATTTTATGAAATGTTTTGTATCACAACAACACTATGATAATAGCCATTCTTACAAAGTAGGAATCTATATTTATGTTCCATTCCTTTTCTTTCACCTATTCCCCCCCAAAGCGATGAAAAGGTGCTATGTGAAGAGGAATAATTTTGCATATGAGACTGCTTCTCCTTTTCCTTGGGAAAATGTCTAAAACACTGTGTTTAAAATTCTTAGACTTCTCTCAATAATTTAATTCCGTGTCCCTCAATACATTCACCTACCACTTTGACATCTCCAAATAGGCATCTTAAATTTATATAAAACAACAATATTATGCTGCATTCTCCAAAGATGGGCAATGTACAGTGATGGTTAAGACTTCAGGTATCTACTGAATATATTGCCATGGCAGATGCCTTCTGTCAGTCTACCATCCATAGTCTCCATCTTAACAGTTACTAAATATCAACTCATCCAGTGCTAAAAATAAGCAAAAGAAAACAACCCTGCAGCTGTTCACCTGTTCTAGTGCAGTTTAGGAAATACAAGTTTTCACTGGAATACTAACAAAACAAATGGCAATGTCAGAAACAAACAGCTTTATGGAGACTTACAAACTTCTTTTATGAGTCAGACTTGCAGGAAAGAAAAAGTAAAGCCTAAACTAACTGTGAGGTAAGAGGTACTTCTAAACTGGCCTATCCACAGTATTTCTTTGTATATTGGGTTACACTGACGTCAATTATCATACTATAGCTACGGTCTGACTTGTTTCAAAGTATTAATTATTGATGCACAGACAAACATTATTCCTTTCACTGAATAAAACCCCAGAATGATCTGTGGAAAACATGGCTGATGAGATAATCCAGCATTTTGCTCTCATAAAATATTGACAAGCCATATAAACTTGGTGTTTGCAAATTCGGAAGATGAAGAAAAATAAGTCAAAAATAGAATACAAAGATTTTCTTATTAGTTTAAGACTGAGATTTTATGCTGTTTCCTGGATTCCCAAGGAATTTCTGAGAAGCATCTTGACAGTCCTTACTTATAACCAGAGCCTTACTTTCTGTGCTGACCACAAGAAAAGCTTTTTTTTTCCCCCTCATCTCGCAGTAACCAGCTTCTCTGTTGCATTTCTGCAAACCTCCAGTAATCCTCACAGATTTCATGTTCTGTGCCCTTCGTATTTCTGGTACAAATCAGTTGTATAAAACTCCCTTTTCACATTATTGCTTTGACTGACAAAAATTGCTGCAGTAGAGCATTTAATTCTAAAACCTTGACCTGAGAGACAAGAGAAACTACACCAGTAAAATAGAGTGTTCCACCCATGATTCTACAAATAGTACAACAGGCTGTCAAATGAAGGGCTCCTGGGTATGGTTCTCACTTAAGAATATGAAAGAGCAGACACCTACATTATCTGAAATCTGAAGAATGTACAAAACTAATCATTTGAAATGTTTAAAATTTCTACACATTAGTGGAAGTACTATAATGTAACACTTTCATTGATGTGAAACAGTATATCCAAATAACTGAAAAGCTGCCTGGCAGATTTCCATACCAGCCTAAGAATGGAGAGACATGCTGGACATCCCTGTTCTGTCATCTAACTTTTAAAGTCCTCAGCTACATTGTCCAATCTCTCCATGTCTTCACCCTGCAGCTATAAAACAAGACCAACAACAGCTTGTGATGCATAAGGATCTTACAAAGATAAATACGTGTAGGATTTTAAGTGTCTCAGTATTACACAAGGACAACGCAGGCAAAATCTAAGTGAAATCACAAAGTAAGACACTAGAAACCTACTCATAAAGATTTTTAGACTAGTTGTATGAGACAAATATATTAAGACAATATAGGGAGATTAAAAAGGATCATTGCAAAGTTATTCATGGTTGAAATAGACAAATGGTCTTCTCAAAAACATGATTGATTCCATTTAGCAAGACTTTATACCAACAGTTATGTAAGCTTCCACTATAAGTTAAGAAGTTTGGGTAAAAAATTCCATGTAGATTTATTGATAAAAGTTTTTAGTTTCTAAAAGACTAAGTTTTCTTTTTTAGCTCCTGATTGTGTATCAGACCTCATTGTCAAAAATAACTAACTTGTTGTAAGACTACCTAACAAGTGAACCTCCTGTCTGCAATATATAGGTAAGTTAAAATTTAGGACAAGTCAGTGATGTACATGTTAAAAGTATTCACTAAAATGTCTCACAAAATTTCGAACTAATACCTAGCCAGTAAATTTATTTTCCTTTTTTATAGTTAACAGAGCATTTCTTATTAATTTCCTCTACTGAGACCAAATTATTATCACATCAAAATAGTCTCTGAGGGCCCTTTCAATTATAAAGTAGCAGACAAGAGGGCAAACAAGCATTTCACTTTATTAATGGGGGCACCACATTTAAATGAAATGGCACATTTCATTATTCTTTGGTCCCTACACACCACAGAAATATGTACATTAAGCTAATCAGACCATTACCATATAAGGCATTAGTCTTTCCCTGTATTTTCTATGGATCAAGCCTTATATTGAGATCATTCTTTCAAAATATATTTTTCAAATTCCTTTAAGTAGATTAGCATTAAATATGAAGGAAACTAAACTTACAAAAATACATGAAGCCATTTTAGATGGGACACAGAGTTATTTGCAATGTAGAAAAAGGGTTCCTTAATAGAAAAAGCATAGAGGACAGAAAGGTGCATGCACTTTCTGTTATCCTCCTGTTTTGTTTCCTCCCACCTAACAGAAGGCAAATCAAAGTAAGCATGCAACTGAAAATAAAATTGATACGACATGTCATGGAATGAAAACTGCCAAATTACCTATATCCTATCGAGTGAGAAATATATGTCACAGATGACAAGACACTTTCAGTATTTACTGGAAAGTCTCAAAGTGCTTCACAAATGGAAGAAAAAAGTCTCAAAACTGAGGAAGAAGTAAGAAACAGTAGGGAAATTACCTGACTTATTTATCTTGATTACAGGAAGTACTCTAGTTGATTGCTTGTAATTTTGTTGTTGTTCTTAACATTAAGTAATATGCAGTTCCAAGATTTTCAGCCATTACCTCCTGGTACTTTTTTTTACTGCCATAAAAAGATGTAAAATAGAAAAAACCCACTTGTTTTTTCTAATTTTAAGAAAAGTATCATTAGCAAATCTTTTCTGATCTATTGTATCTAAATTACCAGCATAGTTATTTTTTATTTTAATAACTATGCAATAGATCCAGCAGTAAGAAAACTAATAAAATAACTATTCAATGCCAGAAAGAGTCAATTAAATAAGTTAGTAAAACGTTGTAAAATTATAAAGTTAATTTCACTAGAAGATATACTCAAGCACCATTTACAAAGTAAGTACCAAACCACTTTGAGTGGTCAAACCTCACAGTATCTTTCCAGTTGTGCGTTTTTCTCCATCCTGCTCAATCACAGAAGGAAGGTTTGTCCCTATTAGCAAAGAAGATTTCATTCAATGCATTTTGTAGTGGTTTCAGTGGTATTAAAATGTCTATGCTCCTGTTAGAATCACTTACTTATTTCTTGCTGTGAGATAAGACTAGGAGAAAGAGCAAAACAGGCTTAAAACTTCAAAAGAACAAAGAAAACTTTTATTGACAAATTAAACTGGTTTATGGAAATCAGAATGAATACTTTAAATCACTTCTCTTCCCCCCAACACCCTTTTTCCTTTCTCATCAACATAACAATGTAGGGAGGACCAAATTCAAAGATTTCTCACTCAAAGTCTTTTAATTGACTCAGAAAGAGGAGTGTCTCACTAGCAAAGCCATGGAGACTCCCCTAGAAGACTTAGTTTCTCAACTTTATTGGGGTGCTATCCCCACAAGTGCATCCACCTGGAGGAAAATCTGCACTTGCAAAAACCTCCCCATCTCACAGCTCTCCCAAAGCTGTGCTCCTGGGCCATATCAAATGCATGGGGTATTGTATTTTAAGAATCAATGTTCAAATAGACATTTATTCTCATTGCATTAAAATCTAAAGGAAAGCACAACGAATTAAAGGCAGCGCTCTGTAGGATATAAAGTCATATCTAGGCCTATCCAGATGCAGGAAAGTAAGTTCCAGTATGCAGCACATAAATATTTGAAGAGCAGTAGGTCAATCAATAAGCAATTAAAGCTATTTACTAGCACACAGCACTTCTCACTCAGATTAGAGCGCCATACAGCTTTCAGACTGCAAGAACTTGGTGCAGGGGGGAATCAGAGAGCACACAGATGTGCAGGAATCTGAAGTAAAGATACACAGCTCTACTTTTCAGAATAGTGAAAAGGCAGATTTATGTTCAAACTGTTTAAATGAAAACTTTGAAATAATTCTATTAGACTCAGCATTTCCCTCTAAAAGACCAGTGACATCACATTGTAAGAAATGTGTAAATGCTATTATTTAATCAAGTAGATGTGACTTCTTTTATTACCCACTGCTATGGAAACAATTTTGTGTACTGTGAATCTCATTACTCCCTTGCAGAAGTGGCAGACAAAAGTTCTGAATCTACAAGGAACTTTTCTTCTTTCAGGTTAAATTTCATTTAGGCAACTTCTATTACTTTTGTTCACCTCCAAGACACTAACTATAGGCATCCAAATTATCCAGTACCAACACTTGTAGATTGCAAATACAGCACCTGATATATTTACGGGACAAGGAAACACACACAGTTGCTCCAAATTTACAGATACTGACTGAAATCTAAGTGAGAGAGGAGAGGGCTGATAAATTTCTGTCTGACTTGCATATTACATCTCCATTAATTGCTAGCTATGCTATATAGAATGAGAACAATCTCAGTGACTTCTCTTCGACTTTCTTACCTTCATCACCTTAAATAACAGGAATAATTTGGAGCTGCACAGATCATCCCCTGCTCTTGAGCACAGTGATGCACTGCTAGGAATTGATGCATGACTTTGTCATTGAACACTGCCTTTTTAAGCAATCAGAAGTTGGACTAGCGGAAAATAAAGACGCATGGTGTCCATTCTTGGCTCTCATAATGCATCCTGTTCAAGGCAGGATTGAATCTGCCTGAACCAAAACCTGCAGGTGAAGCTCCTACTCTCATAGGTCATTTTCTAAATGAAAACAGCAACTCTTGAAAGCTCCTCAGGGGCCTGAGTGCCCAAAACAGCCCTGGCAGAGTTGCGTTAGTAGCAGAGGGCCAAGTGAGGTGCTTCAAGGCAGTCATTGTTCTCTCTCATGAGTCTGCAGTTTTTGGTTGCAAAATTTATCTAACCAGCAGATACAGCATATGTTACAAAAATACGTTACCTCTGAATACTCACTCTGCCTATAAATTATGCATGACACAGCAGTATCTGCCACCTGAGCAGAAAACATAATGAACAGAGGTGAGAGGATAGGTCAATTTAAATTCCTAGCTCTTTTTGAAAGATTAAATAAGAAGAAAAAGAAATTAAAGCATAACTATTGCTAATCATCAAAAAGTATTGAGTTTCAATTTTCTTGACCTTCATCGGAGCAGAAGTTGACAACAACACATAATGAAGTTAAGGCTACTATGGAAATTTCAATCTTGAATGCCATTTGTTTATATGCAATTCTGTGGTAATGTGATAATGTTATTACAGGGCATAGAAATTTTTAAAATTTTATATTAATTATTGTGATAAAGAGTCTGCAGCAGCATAAAGATTGAACAGTTCATCAAAGCAGGCTGTCACAATTGACACTATTCACAAGATGTGCCTTACTGAACCTATTCATCAGCTTGAAACTTAAGAGACTTTGTCCATTTACCATACTGCATAATTACCTCGCACAGCTTTTCAACATGCAGGTGCCCCCTCCCATAATTTATCTGTGAATGAGATTCATTGACACTCCTATGCAAGTATCACATGACATTAAAAATTTCACCTTAACTACTTCTTAAAAGAAGAAAGGGCTTAATTATGCCTTAGTAAAAAAAAAAAAAAAAAAAATTAAAAAAAAAATTATGACTCATACATCAGTAATTCACATCCAAATTCTGATTCTAGTTTATTCAGCAACAAGGCATTGAAATAATACGTGAAACTAGAGGATGCATTTGAGAAATAAATTGTATCTCTGCATTTCAGATTCAGCTGAAGGAAATGGAGGTGGGGAAAGACATGAACTGTGAGATCAGCTCTCTTTCTTTTGAGTTTAGAAGTACAGCTTTTATCTTCACAAAGTAGTTTAAGATGGAAAATAGGATCTGCAGGTTAAAAAAGCCTAAGTCTTATGTATCACAAACTTCATTTTGTCTGCAGATCTGTAACACTAAGAAAAGGATTCAAGAATGTTTTTCTTCCTGGCCACTTTCTAAATCCTCACTGGTGTCATGGGATGCACCATGCATAATTCAAATGTTTCAATTTATTAACACCTAAAAAGTGCCAAATAAACTAAAAGTGATGTGAAGTTTTTACCCAATGCCCACATGATCAACCACCATTGCCTAGAAGCATGTAGTGGCCCTCACACCAGGTAGCAAAAGATTTCTGCTGAATAAAATGAACTTAATGTGAAGGAAGCTTCTGTAAGGTTAAGTCATATCTTACATGTTCATAGAGTGATGTTTAAAGAAAACTTGACTGCAAATATATTTTAAAGGGCCCTTCTTTAAACAAACAAAGCAAAACAAATCTCCTTGTTATTAATGGGGTCAACAGAAAGAGCTGTGAAAATTCAAATAGAAAATTGTTACGTTCATTCCCTTCCCATGGGGTTCCAATATGACAAAATAATTCTACTCCCTCTAAAAACCCACCACAATTACCTACAAATTTATGCTGGAATCCCTCAGATTCACAGAAAACTTTTCCTACACTGATTTTTTTCTCATGCAGATAACCACAGGAGTAACAGAGAACTATAAACTAAGCAAACTCCCATGTCCACTAATATTTTATAAAGTAAAGCATGTTTTACACAAATTTGTAAGCAATTCCACGCAACGAAGGCTAGCAGGTAAAAACACCCACGCTCAGCAAAACAGTATAAGAATTATTTTCTATGAACTTTTTTTCCTATAGTTATTTGCTTCATCCATCACACACACCAACAAATCTAAACAACTCTACTGCCTCTACAGGTCACAAAGTAATCTTTGTCAACTACTTTCTAATTACCTACCACCTCACTAACTCTCCAGCAACATCTTTGCAGATATGGTGGTAAATGCAGTCTCCTTATCTCTCAACCAACTTATGAAAACAGATAAAACAGAAACAAAGAGAGATAGATACACTGGGTCCTCATACTCTATTCTCACCAGAAAGGCCCTGTGTATGTTTCCCATGACAATCAGCCAGAGCAGCCATTAGCATATGAAAGCAAACCCTGTGAAAGTCTCTCATGTCTTTTTGTTTGGCATAGTACCAGTCAGAAAAGGAAAAAAGGGATGCTACATGTTTCTACAAGGACTGCCAGGCACTGGCACAGATGGACCAGAGACATTATGGTTGTCCCACCTCAGAAAGTGTTTGAGACCAGGCTGGATGGAGCTTTGAACAATCTGGACTATTGTAAAGTGTCCCTGTCCATTGCACAGAGATTGGAACAAGATCTTTCCAACCCAAACCATTCCATTATATGATGCCATTATTTTATTATCCATCTCTCTGGACTGCACCATCTCATAGGGATCAGAAACTAGAAAAAGGGGTTGCAAAAATTGTGGGGCATCATGTAAAACTGAGTTCACAGTGACAGCACTCTCTCCAGAACTGTGGAAGTGCAGTATAAAGCTAGTGCCACGGTCTGAGTCGAAGGCAAGTTGAATATGAACGGGAGTGTGTCCTGGCAGCCAAAGAGATATTTATCCTAACACAGCAGGGAATGAGCAAAGCACTTCTGAGCTTCCAATTAGTTCAGTAGAAAGGGTCTGGTGACAAACAAAAAAAGTTGAGAGAAAAGTTCTATCATCTAAGCCATTTTTCAAGAAATAGGAAGGTACAATCCTTTTTATGTTTTGTTTTGGGGTTTTTTGGGGTTTTTTTTAACTTTCTGTTAGCCTGATTCAGGAATAGTGGGTTTGAGGTTTCCTTCCATTCCACTCCTTTCAAACGTAAGACTTTGTCATTTCATATCCACCAGTTTGGCTTAGAATCCAATTCTTTTAGAGAATCTACTACTATTATCATTAATTGTTGTGGTAGTGAGTAGTGAAAATATGATCAACATCTGCACACACACTCTGGATGAAACCCTGTCAACCTCCTAGAGTGACAACAGATGTTTTTGTTAGTTCTCACCTCTCCTAGGAGCCAATACTTACCCAGGGAAAGAGACAAAAATTCAAAGTAACACTGACAACCAGAATACTACTATGGTCCACTGGCCACTGAGGTACCATTTAACCAAATAATTCATCACAGGAGTAAACACACCAAATTATCAAAATGGTTCCACAACCTTTCACCATACCAGAATGGGGTTTTTTGCTACCAAAAAAAAAAAAAACACCAAACCCCACAAGTCTAATGAAAAAACACCATTAGCTAGGTCTAAATCCAGCAATGTGTGTGGCTGTACTGTTACTGAGACAATGGAGTAATAAAAGCTACCAGACACAACAGTCAAGCTCCAGAAGGAGGACTAAAGTTTTGAGCATTTAACTGTAAAAGCAAGCTGAAACAAAACACAGTCTTAAATATGGCAGGAAGAATGGAGTAAAACAGAATTAATCAAGACCCACAAATTTATGCTTGAAGCAGGGTAAGTTTCCCATCATAAGTAGACTTTTAACTGCATTACATGAGTCACTTCATTTTGTAGAAAAAGGAATATGAACACAAATCTTGTTTCTGGCAACCAAATTAGTGCAAAGGCCACACTGACAACTAACTCATATCAAGAAAAGGACCAATTTCTTGCAAAGATTATACAGAGCTGTTGACAATTAATTCCAGTTCATTAGAAGAGAGCTTTGAAAGTTTGTTTTCTCCTATCCTAGGACACCCAGCATTCCAGTGACAGTGGTAGCACTGCCTTGCTATGCTCTAGACCCTGAAGCTCAGAAGAGTGTTTTATTTCATTACTCAGAGACCTAGCAACAGTGATATTCAATAAAGCGATCACCAATCATCTACAAAAACACATTTTAAAAAATGTATGATTTTCTGCTGTGCTCTGTACTCCCTGTAATCAGAGTCTTGTGCTGAAATCTAAGCGGGGGAAATTTTTCATCAACACAAGGCATATCAATTATGAGAATGTCAGCCCTGCAGGATGCCAGACTGAAACTGTTGTTGGGTAGGCTGTTTATGAGATGGCTGGAGCAAAACAGTAGAAAAGTATAAAAATAAATTGAATACTTAACAGAGAAAAAGAAATGATAGAATTAAATACTTGAACGCAAATCCCAACTCACTGTAATAAAATTGTTCCCTCATTCCCTCAGTGTGAGTTTGGGGTTTTGGTTTGTTGGGGGTTTTCAGTCCTTGTTTGTTTGTTTTACAATTCAATCAATCTCTTACGTACACACACTCTTCCCCCAGGGTATTCTCTAGTATCTAGTATCTCCAGATCTCCTAGTATCTCCTGGATACTATCTAGTACTCTCTAGTGTAGACACACTTGATACTAGAACTGAGTTGCTTGAGAGACAAAAGAGCTGTTTGAGGGCTCTCTCCACTTACCAGCCCATATTAATACTCATTAATATTGCGACAAAGGTATCCCAGAAAACAAATTTGCTATCAATATTTTT
>VWZN01012404.1:297734-320103 GCA_013396955.1 Regulus satrapa | reverse complement strand
GATGTTTTCCATGCCCTTTTACTTTTCTTAGATAACAGATTTCTGAATAACTAAATGCAGATGTGTAGAATAGGGCAGGAATGCAGCAATTTCCTACTCAGTATGATTGCAATCTTTGAGGATTTTATTTGTTGAGTAAAGAAAATTTTGATCTGAAAGTCTCAAGCAGTTGTATATCACTGATAAAGTTTCTGCATTCCTTTAGCTTGAACAACAGAAAACAAAAAATTTCTCCTCTCACACATAGAAACACAAGTGTCTGTGAATCACCCATAAAACACAATTTTCTGAAAAGCCCCTTAAATCCAGTAAGTTTAAATTCTGTTTAAAAAAAATGTTAATATCACTTATCTTTGACCTTAAATTCATCATAGATAGTTTCTGGACTTGTATCAACCTTTACAACTACATCATTAGTCATAAAAATTAAATGGCCTTGGTCGCCACTAGATTCAGTTGGAAAAAAAATACAATTTGCTGCTCTGGATCTCTTTGGGTCCAGTAAGACACTGGAACAAACTTATAGAAGAGAAATCAGTCAGAGTTGTTTACTGCACAGCAACTAATGTCTTATAAAAATCATTTATGTTGCAAAGAGCTGAAGGTCTGAAAAGGAAAAGCAGGGGCAATTATATACAAAAGCTTAAATAATACTTCTATAGGCACCCATTCTTGGCTGCCACTTGCAAAAGAATATTTGGCTATAGCTATTTTTGATACAAAGCTGTTTATTATGTTCTTAATCTGTAAAATGGATTTACTTAGATTATTGACAATAATGTCTGGCCTGGGTTTAACTACTCACAGGGAAAAAGAAGGGCATACAAACCCTTATAAAGAAAGTAAACACTTGAAATCAATACAGCTGAAAGGTTTACAGTCACTTGTCACAACACACAAAGTTTTCTGTCAAAAATTGCAAGTTACACACATGGCCATGTCAAGGAATATCCTCCTTGTACGATCAAGTTTACAGGTAGAAGAAAAAGAGCTAAAGAAGAAAAAATTAAAATCAGGAGTAAGCTGGCAACTTAAAGCCTATGAACAAATTCTAGCCTATACAGGTTTTTGTTTTGATTGTTGTAACATTTGCTTTGCTGTAACATCTTAGGAAATAAGATACTGAACAGAAAAGCAAATACCTGATTACTTTAAAATGTCATATGACCAGTGCATTAAATCTGGTGCTTCCTTTTTTTCATTTGCTTCCCATGTTCCTTTTCTAAATTGCCTTTAGACAAATATCAGGGGAAGCGTTCTCTAACTTCGTTTTTAAAAGGCTGAAATAGAAAGTGTAATTCTGTAATTGAGGGACAGCTGGCTGTTACCATGATATGCCAAATGAAGATCCTTTCACTGGAATTCGTGGCAACCACTGATTATAGGTTAAACTCTCAGAATTAAAACCCCTTTCATAAGGATTTGAAAGGAAGAGCTTAAGTCTTGCCTTCCATATGTGCCTGTTCTCACAGAACAGTGGATGCTACTGTGTAACTGCCCACAGGAGCAAACAAACAGCACAAAAACATGGCCACAGGGAACATCTTTAAACTATAAATACATGTTATTAACTGAGAGCCAGTGCATGCTGTGCACCTTATTACAGCCTAGCAAAATAACTCTGCCTGGAAAAACGCCAAAAGCCTTAAGAATTCCTTAATATATAACATTTGAGCAATACAATGATTTCTTGGGCAATTTTTATGCCACAGACAATAATTTATAGATGCCATTTATAGATCTATAAATGGTTCTGCTATTTAAAAGAAAAAAAAAAAAAACAGGGGCATTTTCTATACCCATTACTGCAATTTTCTGTTCATTTAATTTTATCAGGAAGCATAGAAATAATAATGGACTCAAATTTGAGGTTTTAACATACATTGATACTTCATAAAATCCAACATCACATAAGAAGAGCATCTTCCTAGCTCACAAAGTAAATGATGATAAACTATGCCCCCACTTGTTAGAGGCACTGAAGTCCAAGCTTGATTGTTTCATCTCACTGCTCACATGCTTCAGTCTTAAACACAGAACTACATTTCTGAATTGTTCTCTTTAACACATCCACAAATGAAGGTCTATACTGAAATACAAGGTTCCAACCAATTTTAACAGGAGTTAAAATTCTGAGGCTGCAATATAGAGCCACATGTTTATCATTCACTACAGCTGCCACGTGCACCATATTGCCCGCCGAAGTTACAAGGCTGAGTTGCTGCTGCAGGCTAGAATAATACTTTTTCAGCAAATGAGTTTTGTTTACTGCCTTTGCTGCTCAGTGAGTTAAAAACCATCAAGTTTGGAGCTGAAAATGCAATAGAATCAGTAGATAAACAGTGGATCCGTTCAGCTAATTGTTTAGCTTTTGGCTATGGCATATGTATTACTTGATTGCCAATTTCACGCTCTGATACTGCTTCTTTATAGCAGCAGATGAAACTGAAGCTCAAGTACTCTGTTCAAAGAGGCTGATAAATATGTATTCCACCCCTTTGCAATGTTTGACACACTCCTCACCCATTGTTATGCTTCCCTTTTATGAAGTGCAAAACAGGCCCCTATTTTAGCTCTTGCCACTGTCAAACCCAATTTATATATGCTCTTGGCTTAATCAGTATGCCAAAAGGAATTTTCATTTTCTTGTTTACAGAAATCCTCTGATAGTTTGTTGCATCTGTAGACTATTTAGATTTGAGGTGGGGGCTCATATTGCCACGCAGGTCTAAAATAAACGAAGAGAAGAGCAGCAGCACATTTCTCTGCAGATGGAGAAATGAGCACCAAAGAAATCATGTGCATGACTGAAGCTGCCAATTAAGGCTGAGATTTAATTTTTTCTAGGAGCAGCAAGTATAGCTCCTGCAGTTAATTAAGACCTACCTGGCTTTAGGGACTGAGATGAGAATACAGCTCTACAGGACAGCCTAAGAGGGTGGCTGAGAACACTAAAGCTTTGGCTGGTCCCTGCATTCTTACAACACAGGGAATTCAAAGCAAAGTCTCTTAATGCTACCTTTAAAGGAAATCAAAGGAGATGAAATATGGTGAAATCCATCAAACTCATTATAATTACGTAATTGTGGATCAAACAAAACCAGTAATAAAAAATGAATGGTTGCGAGATTAAGAAAAAATGGAATGAAACCTGGAATGAACCAAGCCTAAGGAGATAAAAATCTACTGGTTTTATTTAAATACATTTTTATTTCCTTATTGTAATGATTCTACGTTCTTACATCACCTATATATAAGGAGCTACCTATAATATTTTCACTGTCAAAGAACCCATAACTCCTGCCTTCCAGTATTTTAAAAATGGAAATGTCTCCCTTCCTTTTTTTCCCTTGGGTTTTCTCCCAGATTGTTTTATTGTTAAGGAGGAGAGCTTTCTGCATAATTAAGGAGCGTATCTAATAGCTAGAGTAAACATGAGATGCAGAATGAGAAACACAAATTGAGAGAACCGAGGCACTCCAGTCATGTCAAGAATAAGAGGGCTTGGAACTATTAAGTCTTTGCTACACTCACATATGAAATATAAAAAGTGAAAAGAAAAATCCAAACCACTAGTGCATGCAAATTTGCAAGTTCATACTAATTAGTGAACTTACTGAGCATATATCTATGTATATACCACACATGCATTCATATATATGGAAACAAACATACACAGGACAAGCATACAATTTTAGATCCTGGGCAACACAGATCTGGTTTCCTATAGAACAAATCTTCATCATTGCCTAGCAACCAGAGCTATTTTTATGTCAAACTGCAATAATTCAACATTTCAGCTGTCTTTATGGAAATTTGGGGGTGGGAGAAATCACTTGAATTCCATCTCTTCCTATTTGTTCCTCCAATACCCTGACATTTGAACTTTGCAAATCCAAAAATCACTCTTTGACAGAAGTCAGGTGGGGACAACTTCATCATATAAAGCACAAGTCGGAGGAAAATTCTGAGTGACAGAAAAGGACACTTCAGCAAACACTTTTTTCACTCCATAGATCGATATGGTTTTCTGTAAATTTTATTTCTTATCTTTAGAACACTCTATAGATTCTGATGCATTCATAAAAGGTCTATGCAGCTAATACTGCCTAATCATGCATAGCACAACTGGTTCTTATTTCAAGGACTAAGTCATAACAGAAGAGTCTTTGACATAAAAAAGCACTTAACTGCACACTATAAACTGTAGTACATTTTAACTGCAAAATTCACCAGAAGAAATGAATTAATACTATTGTCCTGGGATTCTGTATGTGATGTTAACAAAAACTGAAATTCCCTTACAAGAATTTTAACACAAAAATCATGAAGGAGGAGTTGGGAGTTTAAAGCAAAAATAGGTATACTGCTTGCCAAATTCAAAGTCTGTTTCTGCCTACAAATAAATAAAACCTAGGTATACTCTGTGCAAATACCATCCTTGCATATACATAAGGAAGACAAAGAAAGATGAGGTATTAAAAGACTTGGTCTTGCACCCTGAAATTGGCTGTGCTATCATTAAGATAATACTCCTCTTCTTGCACATCATATATACCTTTTTATCATGTGACATGGTTTACCTAATGAAAAATCAGAATTAAGTTTAGTTGAACGACAACATTCTGATGCATCTATATAGTACCAGAAGGTAAACCAATGTCTCTATGGTGATTCTCTGATGACAAATAATAAGAGCTCTTAACATTACATAATCTGAAAATGTACAAGATGGAAATCTGAGAGAAACATGAACCAAAACACAGCCTTTACCTACAATTTCACACAAATACTATAGGGAACCAAGAAACCTACAGAAGCTTGCATCCAAATATTGTCCTGGTAAGTTTACTGCTTCCCACTAATAATATGCTTTCATCAGTGTACAACTGCCTTCTGTACTGTCTTAGGTAAGGGTATAAAAACTAACTAAACAGAAAGTCAGAGATCTGTCTCAGATATTATTCCTGGTTTAAGCACAAGGAAACAGGAACACAAGGGAGTTCAGACATTCCTCAAAGACACTGACTTTAGGGCAGCTGTGAATATTAGTGCTGGGTTACAAGAGGGGAAAGTACATAAATTGCAATAAGATGTGCTACATTTCAAAAATGGGAGTAGTTAGAAGACTGCACAGAAGAGAATCAAGAGAATTTGGCTTAATTCTGTTCTGTATTTCCAGTATGCTTGGAGATAAATCAAAAAGCAACTGCAGTGGTTTCTGAGCTATGAGTAATGCACCACTACGAATCAACTAACCAACTCCAAATCTTTGCTTATTTAAGTACTGTGGAAGTCTGCAAAGCTGTTTTTCTCTGTAGAGGTTTTCCCAGAAAAAGGTTTAGGTAAGGTAGCTTTTCTCAGCTGTTCTTTTTGGAATTCTAGTTCTTTCTATGACGTTTCCAGGAAAACTCTGTTTGATGGAAAACACAGCTGAAGCCTAAGAACCACCTTCAGTCATGTTTCAGAAAATAAATTATAATTCCTTAGAAAAAGTCTCTGGATCTACATAAAGGCAAAAAACAGGAGTAAAGTATAATCCCTTAGAAACTCATTTCTGTCATCCAGTAGGTTGGGTCGGTGCTAGTTGCAACACTTTTAACTAAATATAAACACAGCATTCTCTAAAATTAGGAGATGGCTTAAATTAATGCATTCCTGATGCTTATAAAAATCACCCATTAAAAAAAACAGCAGAGAAATACAACTCAAAGACTACAACAAGAAGCCAAAGAACACAGAGACCAATTCCAAGGAGAATTTCAGTTGGCATAGGCAAGACAAATGGCCCATGCTACACAGCAGGCAGTATTGGATTTTCTTTGCCAAACTATCAAACGTAATGTGAACCAACTGTGCTTGGGATCTCCAAGCACAAGCAGGGCTTTGAAAACTGACAAAATTTAAAGTTGTAATTGCACATAATACCTGTCCTTCATGAACTTAAGGGTTCTAAAACCACAAAACACACAAAGAAACAACAGCCTCAAAGTGTAAATCCCTTCAAGGGAGAAAATTATCACAAATGACAATTCTCACATCCAAACATTCTCCATTCACTAGCATGTTACTTCATTTTCTATAGCATTTCTAGAGAAAAGCTTTTGCTTTCCTATATTCAGTTTTAGCAAAATTATCATAGAAAGCTGGAACCTTTCATTAATTAGTCCACTGCTACACTACTTGTATCTCTATTTTTTAATGTCAAAGAGTTCAGATCTTCAAAAGGTGCCACTTATACATGGCATGTACATGTGTATTTAAAATATTTGACATTTTATTTCCCAGACAGAGGCACTGAAGTCTAATGATATAACAAAGCTCTTTTCCTAGCTCAGATGTTATGTGGTTATGGAATACCTCCTAACATAAAGGTTCACTTCAGCAGCTATGGAAATTATAATTGCAAATTATTATCTCTAGTTCCCTTCTTCCAACAGTCATCAAAAAAAGATAAAATGTCATCAAACCACATCATAATTTGCCAAAAGATGTGTCCCAGTTTCAGTTTATTGAACTTTAGATTTTTGGCATTACATATATTTTCTAGAACAATATTTTGTGTAGTAATAGCAGTGTAAATGAGGAGTAATGCCAACAAAATTTTTAAATAAATAAAAAATTAGCACATACAGCAGGAGCCCTGGTTTTTCATATGAAGCAATCTTTACAAGTCAAGTGGGTTAATTAAGTTCAAAGACGTCTATAAACCTGGCTTCAATTATCTTCATTTTTTTAAAATTAATTAATAACACTAGTAATAAGGAATAACTGCATTATTTGATGCTTGGGGATTTTCTTTAGTACTCCTCGTGTGTTCCTCTTTGAGGCACTGTCCATGCCAGTCTAGCTGGGCAATGAAATGATAACTCATTCTTCACAGGTAACATTAAGGACTGTAGTCCTTGCTTGTAAAATTCACCAACAGATGTAGCTGTGTCTCATTCTTAAACCTGGCTATCAATGAAGCAAGAGGATTATTTGGTAGTTTTCTATTAAAAATCATTAGCTTTGACATAAAATAAATAAACCAAACAAGATTATTATTGCATTTGAATTCTTTAAAAAGCCCACCATAATTTAAAAAAATCAAAGAGTTAAAAAAATAGTAAAATCACATTTTAACATATTTTCCTAATGCTGCTACTACAGTCATTCAAGCCTGAGCTCAAGCCTGAGCCGTCTATGAAAACTAGGTCAGGCATGTAATCTCATTCATGTAATTCTGGTTTTGTCTATCCATTCAGTTTTCATTCTTTTGTGGCTTCAACCCAAGGAAACATTATTTCAAGGAACAAATAGCAACTGCAGTGTGAGATTTTTTTGTTTTTCCTTCTGTATGACTGGCTCAAGAAAACGCCGAGTTAAACCTAAGAGATGCAAGATGAGGTTCATCGTATAGACAGGTTTCTGAATAAGAATAAAAATATTTTTTTAAGGAAATCTAGGAAAAAGGAGAGCACTTTTCTCAAAATCATGCAGCTACAGGGGCAAACCATCACAGCTGTGCCCAGGAGAACTGGTAATGAGTAATACCTGTCAAATGGTGGTCTGGGGTTTGTTTCCTAACTATTTAAAGGAAATTTTAAAAATTAAATAAGAATTCAAAGTCATTTTGCTATGATGAAAAGTTAGAGTATGGCATCGCCTTCTACAGTTAACTTTGCCCATGTTCTTGCCATTACCCTCATTTATGTCAAGTAGCTAAAAAGCATGCCTGGGTATGAAAAAAAAATGTAAATCATTACATGTCTCTCACTGTAAATGCAGCTTAATTTACAGAGCACAGCAGGAAAAAAATATTATTTTCATACTTCAAATATGCAAATTTCCATTCCATTCAGAAACACACTATATAATACTCTTTTTGATGAAGCTTCATTAAAGGACATTTAACTCATACTTAAATAAATTACAGAACTACAGACAAAACCCACAACATTATATAGGTCATCCATCACAATACAAAAACTCCATTTAGCACTTAGCAGCTTTTCAACTTTGGTAGGTTATAAAATACTTTTTGCCATTATTTCTAAACAAAGCTCTCTGAAGGATGGTTGAGAGCTGGTGCCAGACAGGCCAAAAATAAAAACCTACCAGAAACCCACTCACACCCAACTTCACACACCCAACTTCCACCATGTGTTCTCACAGACTAATATAAGATTTAGAACACAGTTT
Organism: Regulus satrapa; assembly: GCA_013396955.1. Lineage (NCBI taxonomy): Eukaryota > Metazoa > Chordata > Aves > Passeriformes > Regulidae > Regulus > Regulus satrapa. The sequence goes on along the minus strand of VWZN01012404.1, from coordinate 311,919 downwards.
GCTTTTGGCAATTGCCCTCCCCAAAAGGATCAAGATGGCGTGCATTTCTCTTATAATTTCACCAACAAATTAAGAAAAAATGTTCACAATTTGGATCCAAAGTCTTGAGCAAAACAGAGAACATTACAGAAGTGGAATACTACAAAAATCCTTGCATGAGATTCATCACCCTAGGGGCTGAAGGAGATTTTTTTTCCCCTGCTTATTTTTCTGATATAAGCTTGCTCTCCACTGAAAGGAAAATAAATTCTTATTTCAGGATTTCTAGTAATCAACATAAGACCCTCAAACAAAGCCTTCTTTAATTTTAGAAATAATTACTAGGAAAATCTGCATAATCGTTGCCTTTAACACATCTAAGTAAATCCTATCAAGTTCACTAGAGTTTTACTCCATGCGTGTTAATCCATCAGTTTACACAAGCCATGACTGTCTTTTTCCCAGCAGAAGTAAGTTTAAGGAGTTTCCCAGTTTCAAAGCCGTCACCATTTATCAACATATCAGAGGGACAGCGTTTCCAAGCTCTAGGGATTTTCCCAGCTCTTTCTAGCAGAATGGCCTGAAGACCCTTCTTCAGAAGTGGAATTAATTTATTGCCAGGTAAAATTGGCAGACCACAGACACTGAATCTAACCCAGAAGCAGCTCAGAAATACTGCTGGATGAAGCACACTCAAGTGTTTGACAGCCATCATTATTGCTTTGTCCATTCACAGGAATAAAAAAATAGGGTGGTTTTTTTGGTGTTTTTTTTTTTTTTTTTTTAGCTAAGATGACCTTGTTATCAGATAAAATTTGAAGGTAATAAAACTAAACTTCCAAAAATTTCGAAGATTATAGACTTGGTCGGTTATAGAGTTCCACTATTTTATTGACACAGAACCAGCATTAGCTAAAGTTGTAGAAATAATTATCATTAATGGTGCATATTAAAGTGATAAGGTTTCAATTGGTAATGTCTGAAAATCTGAAAGTCCAGAAAATCCAGCTAAGCATATACCTTCTGGGGGAAAAAAGAGTCCAAGCACATTAGGAAATGGTTGATCAGTTATGAGCCTGTTTGGTGGGTGGGGGGTGTTAGTTTATTTCACTTTTCTTTTTTAAAAAACCACAAATTTTTTTTTCACCTATCTTGGGTGAAAAAGACCTTCAGAAAAGAATATTCAAAACCCTCCAATGATTGAAAGAATTACTTAGGAAGTAAGAGGAAGATATCACAAATTTATGTTTGCAGTTGATTTGCCTCAAGTATCTAAAGATGTCGTAAATTCACAAGACAAAAGTAAGACATCATCTATCTATCATGGAAAACATTCTGGCAGTGTGATATGGGGACCTTAGACAAAACAACTCTCTTAGTGACTGAGGAAGAATTAGCCTCTCAAAACTAGCCTAGCAATTCTGTTCCCAAACAGTACACAGAAATAACACTTTCTACCATTTTGAAGGATGATATAGATGAAAAAAATTATTCTAGGCTATGCCCAAAGGAAAAATTCTACAACACTTATGCAGAATAAATGTGCACCATAGCAGCTAAACAGAAATGTAATTGAGATTTCTGATATCTTGAAGTAGTACACAAGCTTATGACATGATAAATGAAACACTGCTGAATTTCTAAGCACAGGCATTAACCCAGAATTATAGGTTAATTTCACATATTAAAAGACAGAAAAAATATTATTAGCAGCAGTGAAAACATGTTCATGTTAAAAAATGTAATCACAAATTTCATGCAAGTTAATTTCTGGTCACCTTGCTCTAATACCTCTAACTACAGAATAATTTAAGTGCACACCACAATAAATAAAATAACAGTGCTTATGCACCAAGCGGCATGTGGATCTGCATTGTCCACATAAACAAGGGCAAATGGCAAACAGGAAAGCAAGTCAGGAGAGATTTAATTGGCATCCAACTGAGCTCTTGGCTCCTGCAATTCAGAAGCTCTAAAAATCATTTTTTCTTGCATATAAATATTTCAAGGGAGACAGGATCAAAGCCCCTTGCATTTTGCAGGTATCTCACAGCTTTCATCCAATCTAAATATAAAAACCAGTTATAAATTCTATTCTGAAATGGCAGGCAGGATAAATCTTTCGAGAAGGGCTAGGAGTGGAACCATCTAATCCAATTAGAGGCACCTGGTGATATGACTGGCACTCTCCAGAGTGCCATCCAAAGCAGCAAACATCCAGCAGAGACAAATTAGGATTCACTACAGAGAAATGGGAATTTTTAGAGACTCAGATGTTAAAGTAAGATCTCAAATGGCAAGTATTCAATATTTCACTGTTGTCTCCCTCCCTGTCCCCTCAGCCTAAATTCATCAAGAATGTCATGAAAACAGATTCCTGCAAAACTATTCTTGCAGGATAGGAACAAGAAGGGATGTGAAATAATTGTTTTTCCACTGAGCACCCCATTTGAACACATCCATGAATATATGCACGTTTTTGTATTCCTCAGTTCATGAGCAACTCCTGCTCTCTATTTCTATGTAATTCTTAGTCACAGATGGATTACTTCTGTGACACGCTACCTGTCTGCTAGACAGAAATACCTTCACTTGCTAATCAGAGCTCTAGTACAAGACCTTTTTCAGAAAATTGAGGAGCAATAAAACAACTGGATAAATACACAGACTTTGTGATTTAATGCACTGTATTCATCCAACTTCTGTTAAAACGGCAAGTTGCCTGCTGAAACATTAGGAAAAGTTCAGTTTAGCTGAGCCAACATGATAGAAAATAATAAGATTATAAACAATTTATTTTTTAAAAAAAAGAAAAAAAATGAAAAAGCCACAGGAAAACAGATGTTCAAACTAGTTAGGCAGACCAAACCTTTCTGCTGCCTTAGAAAGGTGGCTAAGATCAAAAGTATTTGAGCTATTCCTTGTTGGGTTTTGTGTTTGTGTGTGTTATCAGCACATATAGGTCAATACAGAAGGCTGGGAAACACTCCTTACTTTGCCATGAGTGAAATAATCCTATAGGTATGTTAAACCTACTCACCTGTGCCATGGCTGCCTGCAGAATCATAAAAGCCTTACCTGTCTTCTCTTACATTTACAGGGTGTTTTTTTTGGGTTTTTTTACATAGGAATAATTGCATTGATTATGTTCAAAGAGAGAGGTATATTGATTTCTTAACTCACATTAAAATCCACATAGAACTGAACAGAATTCACTAAATGTCAGGTGAAGTAATAGTAGAAAAAAAATTATTACTACAGATAAGGGCAAATTCAGGCATTAAGTTCTCAGCACTGGTAGGCTTAACAGGTTCTTATGTCACGTCCTATCAGTGTTAGCATGATATGCATCACTTACTTATACAGATTAGCTGGATCTAATTTCAAAAATAATAATTATACATTGATTTTGAAAATTACTTTTCAAGTCACTGAGCACAGAGGAAGTACACAACAGTTTAGATTTTATTAGGATTAAAGGAAGCAATGGAAGTTATAAACTAGAATGACAAAATAAACTACCTAGAGAAATGGGATGAGCTCCCTTTAGAGTCTAAATGAAACAATACTTGGAATTAATTCTGCTGTAAATAAGTACTGTTGTAATCAAAATTGTCATTTGCATTGCTACAGCACTGTCACTTGGCATATAAAACCAGATTTATTTTATTACATCTCAATGCAGGAACTGAAATGCTATCTAACTTCATAATGGCTAAGTCCCTCTAGGATGTCTATGCTCAGATCTTTTCTTACTGCTGAGCCATTTATGGCCAGCAGAAGGTTACTCTGCTTATGGCCAGTTCTCCAGCAACAGTCAACATTTTCAGATAGTAACACTTAAAGATTACTGATACTTAACATATCCAAATGAACTTAAACAGTCATTTTGACTTGCAGATCAGTTACATGAAGTAAATGGAACAAGGCTACTCTTAGTGTTAAGAAAACCCTTTCAGTATGCCACAGTGAAAACCATATGAAAATAATCTTCAAAAAGTTTATTACATCAAAAATACAAAGATGATGCAAGTTTTGAGAATTCCGTACAGTGGCACCCTTAAAAACCCCAAGTTCAGCTTATCTTGCCTACTCACCAATGAACATCCCATCAGACACAGTTTTTAGGCGAAAACCATGCCTGCAGACTGAGATCAAAGAAAAACCTGACTTGGAATTCTGCAATTAAGCTTATAAAAACACAACAATTATCTTTTCTTTTTCTTTTTGTTTCCCACCCCCAACCACCCAACTTGCTACAGTGGAGGAGGTTGTGAAATTCTAGCTAAGCAGGAAGGTTTCTGACCAGCCTGGAGTGCACCAGAAGCTGGAGCCCCTCACAGAAGACATGATAAGGTAAGTAAGTAAATGAAAGTACAACATCCATAGATTTTGTGTCTCTTGCTTTATTCTCATGCTCTCCATGCAGTGACTGGATTGGAAACTCTGTTCTAAGGCATAGCACAGAGGAAGAATGTTTTTCTGAACATAGTACTAAGGAGGGAGCTGTCTTTAAGTTTAATTTGGCTACTGATAAAAATGAGATAGTACCCTCCCAAAGAATTAGCTTTATTTTCCCAGCCTTCTTTTCTTTTCAGTATCAGTTCCAGTCTCCTAATATCACCTCAAACCACAATTCAGATTAGTATATCAGTTCTTTAGGTATCATAACAATTCTTTCCTGTTACTTTGTAGCAGGTATTTAGTAAAGCTGTTTTAGACTTTTGTCTGAAGTTTATTAAACTTTCCTCTAAAAAAAAGATCTAAGCACTTCAAAGCTTTATTTTACTTCATATAGAGTACATAAAAACATAGATATGACTTCAAGTAATTTTAGAATATTTAAGTGTTTCAAGAAACAAGATCATGAAAATCAGGATAAATCCTGAAAATGTGTTATTGGTACTGTATGCTCCAGCATCCTAACCTCAAAAAAGGCCTCAAATAATAATTTAGAAGTTATAAAATAGCTTCTTTTTTCATACATGAAGGTTTCACATTCTCTTTAGCAGAAGAAGAGTTTACTAAGTACTTTTGAAGGTTAGCTATACCAAAGAAAAGCAAATGCTTTGTAATTGATTATGTGGTAAGACACAGACTTGCTGAATGAGAAAATACTGATTCTCTGCCCATATTTCAGTTTGCAAATCTGGCCCAGCATGAACGGCCACTGAGCTCCTGCACTGAGACTTTCCTAAAACCATTCTTCACAAAAGCCATCACACTGTCATCATTACAGTACAGACACAGGAGGAAAAATGGGCCATCAGAAAAGGAAATTACATAAGGACAAAAGAGCGGAGCAATCAAAATATATTGGCAGTGTCCCCAGAAGGACTGGCAGAGAGTGGCTGCATCCTGCTAACACCTGGAAATCCCTGCCCAGGAAATCCACTGGCAGGCTGCCAGCCATCAGCAGCACTGTCAGGAATGCTGTCCCTCCCCATCCCATCACATTCCATGATGCAATGTCTTCCCAAACCACACAGGGGAGATAGAAAAAAAAAATTACTTGTTATGAAACTATTCAGGTATTGGGTCACTCTTAAAATGGGACTTGTCCTCTTGTGAAGCACTTCATTAAAATCATTCACTGACAGTAAGAAAACCCCAACCAAACAGAATAAAAAAGCACCACAAAAATCAGATTAAGAAACATTAAAAAACATAAGCATAGACTGCAATTTTCGTAAAGGCAAGAGATAGTTACTGGTAATCAAATAGGCATTAGGCCAAGGTTTAAAATTATTTTTTCCTTTTTGTAGTATATAAAATTAAAGTAATCACAAAATAACATATATTGTCTGATCAATATTTATCCCTTCCTGGCATGGATCTAGCTTTCAGAAACTTCTCTACACTTGAGGATTTCTGAATCACTCATCATACTAAGTCCTTGATTACAACACAGTAATTTAAAAATGCAAGAAAAATAAACCTTATTAAAACTGTTTTCATTATTTTCAGGCTCATTAGAAAGAAAATTCACTTTCTCAGTCTTCCTTTTAAGTGAGTTTAGCTGTGTCCAGATTTGACCACAGTGAATCAATGAGTGAATTGGGTTACTTCCTCAGTTCTGGCTTCTGACAACACAGTAATCACAGTATCCTTATTGCCAGCCACTCAGTATCTTTGTCATCAATCTTATCTTTAGCTGCCACTCAAGGAGAGAATGGGAATATAAAGCATCATGATATAGTAACCCAGATAAAACTTATCAGTGATTTAAATTACACCCCAAAAAAAAAGTAATTATAAACCACCCAGGGAGATAAAAACTTCCCTCAAGAGGCCTCTTGGTAGTAACTGACATCATCTTACAAACTTACCAAAATGATTCTCTAAAGACATCCAAAGGACAGCCTACTGTTAAAAGGAGATGAAGAGCTTTATTCAAGTTTACATTTCACATGAGGGATATAAAAAGTCTCCTGTACAAATGCCATTCATGCAGTGCACTATAGATGCAAATTAACTTGTTCTAAGGAGTTATCAGAAAACTATTTGCAGGAGAAAATTGGAAGCAGTGTTTCCATTATCAATTACTTGTTCAAATATCAGATAAATGCTATTTCTGGAGACCATTAGGAAGGCCTCTACTACAATGGGACTCTAGAGTTCTTCTTTATCACTTTTTCTTTACAGAACTGCAAGACCATAGAATCACTCAATTGCAAAAGAGCCACCAACCATTAAGATGCTCCCAGTGCAAACCAAGAAGTCTGTGACACTGTAGAGGTTTAATTACAGTCTCTCATGTCTAATACCATGCTGTAACTTCGAGATTTTCTTAGCTCTCATGTTTTGCTTTCTATAAGAAAAAAGTTAAACAATACTAAAAGCTGAAAAACCACTTAAACTCTGGAAGTAACGGAAATGTATTATTAGGGAAAAATACCTCATTCAGCAATATTAAACAACAGGGATTACATGAAACCTAATTCTCTCTCAAACTCAAGCAAGCTGGAAAATCAAACAAGAAGGAAATACTGTAATCAAAGCTCAGTCAAATAATATTTGGGTTGTGTAGTTCAAGAAAATTTGTACATGCAAGTTCACAGAAAAACTCTGGTGAGTATGACCCAGAAGTAAATTCTGCTCAGTAGGAACCATCTTCCTCACTCTGGAGTTCCCTTCAGTTTTACCTCTTTGGTCCACAGCCCCAAATATTTTTAAGTAGCTCAGGATGAGTCTTGTAGAATTAAAAATTAAAAGTCAGTAACTACAGACTTCACGGTCTGCCTTACTACAAACACCACTTTGAGTTAAATCAACAATGTTGTGAAAATTTAGCTTTCTTCTAGTAAAACAGGTAAATCTTCTAAATCTTGACCCTTTAAGATCCCTATGCACACATCTTTAGCAGTTCGGGTTTTTTCCTAGTAACAGAACAAGAAAACAAGCTTTCATCCTCCTGTACTAATTTCATTCAATGTTCTACTTAAAGGGAAAAGCTCTGGAGCACAGAGGTCAGGTAGTCAGCTCTTTCAGCATTTCTCTGCAGAGACTACACAGCACAAGAGCAATGACAACAATAATGCACAAATGCACACCAGAACCCCACTGCTTCCTATCCTGCATCTTTTAGGGTGTGTGTTCATATTTTTATACACACCCCAAAGATTTTCACATCATCTCAGATGCAGAAATTTCTTCTTCACAGGCATTAAACAAAAAACACAGCAAGCACATCCCACTTATACAAGATGCAAACAGAGCTCTAAAATCTGAATTCCAAGTACCCTGTGGGAAATATTGCTGGAGCATGAACATTCATTAATTATAAAAACTGATTAAACTTTTCCTTCTTAAAGCCTTAAGGTTATTTTCAGATTCTGCCTTCCCAGAATTGGGTCACCTTCATGCCCTGCCCCCCACTCCCTCCTCCCCAATACATAATTTACTAGCATTAATTACCTTAATTTAAAATAAATTCAAATCAGCAGAGCTTGAGGAAAAGTATTCCAGCAATATGAGGACTGTCTCTACAAAGATCAAGGGGATCAGAAACAAGCAGGAAACAAACCAAAACCTTTCTTCCTAAATAACAAACAGAAACCCACCTGGACCTGCAGGACAGAAGCTACAAAGCTGACTACTATCTACACTCACTACTTCCTTGCTAATTGCCTTACTAATAAACTTGGGAAAAGTTTGCCAGTGCACAAGGCAATAGTACACCATAAACAAAAGATACTGGAAAAATAATCCCTTCGAGTTCAGGGATAGTTCTGGAAGCAGAGGGAGAGCAGCAGCCCATCCTGTGACCTCCTCTGAGATGACCAAGAATTACAAAGTGGAGGTAACACGAGGCAGGCCCACCTGAGGAGCAGTAACAAGTGCTTGAGGCACAGAGAGAAATGAGATTTTTTGCCTATTTTTTCTAATCAAAATTGTGAACACAAGGGAGAATGAAAAGGAATAAGAACCTCATAGGAAAGAAACCAGCAGCTGAAAATTCTCTGCTGAGACTTGAGGCCCAAACAACAAAATAACATAATATAAAATACACAATAAAATATATATATATTTTTAAATATATGCAGCCAACATGGCAATAAGTTCAGAACTTCCACTTGTCTGTAACTTTGAGAAGATGATAAAGACAGAAAAAGAAGAGAAAAGGGGAGGACTGACAGTATTAAGGACTATGGAAAAATGGAGTCAGTTCTGCCAGTAATGAGCAATTAATAGAACAAGGGAGTGCAATCATACTAAAACTATTTCCTAATTAAAATAATTACATTAGCTGGCCTTTAAAGAGATTTATTTATAGTAAGTGTGACAAGCTATTAGGGATTCAATTTAGATCAGTAGTCTCAAATTATATCTTTAGGTATTGGGTGGAAGTGAGCTGCTGTCAAACAAAATATCTAAGAGAATAATTTGTCTCTGGCAAGGGACATAACTGAAATTATTCTGCTAAGACCAGAATTCAAATAACTATGGACACCTGTAGATAGCAAAGTGTGATTGCTACAGTAAAAAAAACCAAAAAACTTCTGAAATATTTGTCCAATGATATTTGATTCATAGGAATTCTGTCATAAGTTTTCCTCATATAAATAGCACTTTCTAAACTCCTGTCGTTCTCTTTTTTAAAACCAATTTCTATCCAGTATATACTAAAGTCTACAAGGATCTCATTGCTGTATTTTTCCTATATTTAAATATTGCTGAAGACATTTGGAGCCTCTCACCTCTGAACTCCCTCTGCAGATCCCGTGAGCCATCAAAATATCCAGATTTAGCCTATTAAGACTGAAACCTCCACACCAATCTAAAAGGCACAGAATTTCAGAGATGAGTGAGGAAGAAGAAAAAAATCATAAAAGATTCCAAAAATCTTTTATGTTCTTAACTTTCATCACCAAATGCAGTAAAACTTCTGTCTAGAGTGGCACATGAAGATCAAACAATGGTCATCCCAAAAGTCAGACTGTAAAATCAATAGTTTGGACTTGCCTTTACTAAATGCAAATTTTCTGTTGGAGACAAAAAGCCTCTCCTGCCATGCAGATTGCTCATCCATCAAGTTAGTCCTAAGGAATAAATACCCTTGGTGTTGCACAGAAAAATCTCTTGGAACTAGATCAGAGGTACTGAAGGTACACTAAGAGCTTATTGCCAACAACACTCAGCAGAAAAGCTCATTTATGTCACTCAGAGTTGGCAACCTATAGACATATACTGCAATTACTACAACCAATACAAGTACGCATTAATTTCTTTTATTAATTACTTTAATGGCACTTTAAGAGGTACAGCAATATGCTAAAAGATAATGTTAATTATGAACTCCAGGAGAAGCAATTTCACTGGCATTTTTCAACTCAGCTGTTGTCATCACTATTTCTTATCCAGCAAGAGGTTTTTCTCATTAGATTTCCAATGCTTGTCTGCTCCCTAATCCTAAATCCTTGCCTCAGATACTGAGCACCACTTGATTCACCTTTCTGATCCCATTTCATTCCACAGATGTGTCTATTTCCAAGGAGCAATGTTTTCCTCTATAAGCCATGATCATCATCCCACTCAAAGTGCTGACAGGCATTTTTCTTCTACCCCATTGTTATCTACAGTGGTTTATTGATGAACTTCATTTTTCATTGGGCATATTAATAATCCAGTGATTACTTTAGTATGTCAGCAATGAGGGAAATTCATTTGCTGCCATGGACAACAAAGTAGGGTTCTGGTGACAGGAAGACTAAAAGAAATAATCTAGAATTCTGAATTTGTTGCCATCACCTGAAGTGCAACATACTGCTCAATTAATTGGCAATTAATAGATATTCTCCTCCAAAGCAGACCAGTGCCATAAGCCATTAAAAATTCAAACATTTGCTTTGCAGTTCAGAATAGAAAGGCCACATAGTGCTACAAGAATCTTTTCCTTCCTTTTTCATTCACTAGAAAAAGTGAGCATTTAAAATCCCTCATTTTTATTACAGAAGAACAAACTGGACATAGATGACAATATCCATGGGGCTGAAACACCTTCATTTTATGTTTCTCTGTGATTTTCATGAAAAATGAAATAAAACCAAAGAAAGAAACTCCACAACATTATTTCAGTTAACTACTAAGAAGATGGAATGGATAACTAAACATATCTGACACATTCACCACTGGATCAGACAATAGTAATACCAGCAGCCAAGCTGCTTCAAAGAGCCCGAACTTTTAATTGCCTCGGTTGTGGTATCTGTTCTGAAAACATTACCATCAGAATACCATCCGTTATCCCCTTTTAAAGCAATTGGGTATACTGCCTCAGCTAGGCCTCTCAGGCATGCTGCTTTCCCTTTCTGTGATGTAAGCAATTTCCACAGCGATGAAACAAGTCAGACAAGATGATAATAGCCCTATGCCCATGGAAGCCAATATCAAAAAGCTGACCCTAACTTTTAGTCCTAATTTTACCACATTATCTGCAGAACGGTTATCTAATAAGCCTATGGATGAACTAGATTTAACCTCTCAGCAGTCTTCAAATGTACCTTAGCATATGAAAAATACTTATAGAAGGATTGAGGAAATAATTTCTCCTAGAGTCAGTTATGGTTCTGACAGCTTTCATATGGAACTCAACAAACAGCAACAAGCCATTCCCTACAGGTCATCCAAAGACCTATGCTTGGTTATATATTCTCTGAAGGCACATGTTATTTTTAAATTAATGATGAAATAATTAGATGAAACTAAGTGCCAATATTTAACTTTTTAAATACATTATAAAGCAATAATCCTTTTAAGGTGGATACATATCCTCAGCTTTACTGTTCCACAGCACTGTTAGACTTTAAAGGACTCTCAATGCACTTCATGCAGCTATTAGTGCACCACTGCCATGAAATTATCTCCAATTAGCTGCTAACCAAATATTAAATATACAGCCAGGTGTATACAAAATCATTGCATAAATTATTGAATTTTGAAGTAGTCAATAATCTGATAGTACATATTCTAAAATGAAAATATTTTTAAATTGCATGTAATAGCCCCTCCCCAAGTAATGTGATTTTTTTCCCTACTGCTTTTCAAATAATACTAATGAAAACAAGAAGAGTAACAATGACCTCCACTGAGAGACTTCAGCTCTAATTTAAATTGATCTGATCCAAAAAGAGAGGAAGAACATGCATGCCCTCAATAACTTACATCAGAAAGACAGAGCTCTGCATTTATTATGACAGTCCAAAAGCACTTTATCCTACAGCACTGGAATGAATTCTTTAGTTCCTCCATTTTATTTAATCAAAGCAAAGAATTCATTCTAGATTTGCGCAGTTCATTCATCATGATTGAATTAAATTTTTGATAAGCCATTGTTAAATTTTTCATAACATAATGATCTGAACTTTAATAGGCCTTTCACTTACTTCTCCTTTGCCTTCCAAATTTCCATGCCGTAAGTGAGGCACAATGAAGGGGCTAGGAACTGGAGAAGACAAGCATGAGCTGCTTTAAAATACAGAATAACAGAAGTAACAAAGCTTCAGAAATTAAGCATGAATACTCACAAAGTAGTAAACCAGCACAATGCTATATTCTTATTAGAACCAGAACACTGTAACGAGGAAACAAACTAGTGTGAGGATATATCTGGATTTCATTCTGCAAGTCTATCCCTCAAAACTCCAGATAAAAAAAATTATTCTTACCTAGAATCCCTCTGAAGATAGTACCAGAAGATCATGAGAATCCTTCTCTACAGACATGTTTATATTAAAGGCTTATTTCATCAAGACTAAGCAATTAGCAAAAGTATTTCTGTTTTTCTGAACTTCCTTCACAAAACAGCCTACACCCTTTGTCTTCTACTACTTCAGCTGTGCATTTTAGGAAAAATCCTGTCTTTATTCCTGAGATACCCATGCTCACACCATCTGCACTCAAACTCAGCATTCCTGCCTCCTGGTGGCCCCATCAACCAAATCTCTACTACAAAGGCAGCTCAGCTTCAATTTATTACAGGTAAGTTAATATGGTATGAAAAAACCTCAAGTTGACTGATAGATGGCAACCAAAAATAAATGGAAAGCAAACAGTCTCCCGACTCAAATTACTTTTTCTTGCATGGGGTATTTGTTGCAGCTACTCCCAAAATAGATGTTTTATTTGGCATTAGGAAGAAGCAGCAGAAGTAAGTATTGGAATTTTTCTGATGAGCTTCCAGAACTAGTCTTCACTCAGATTTTTCTAATTTGCCCAAGTGCTCAAAAAGCACATGGGGTTTTTTTGCAATTCACATAGTCAGCAGAAATTTAAATTTTATTCTCTTTTGAATTTTCTATTGTATTAATGGTATATCAAAACCAACTTTTAAACCCCGGCTCTCATAAAAATTTTCACAGAATCATCCAGGCTGGCAGGTTCCTCAAAATATCACCTTGTCCAAACTCCTGTTCAAAATAGGAATTAATTCAAAATTTCAAATTCAGGTTGCTTTGGACTTTTACCAAGCAGATCAAAGACATTGCACTCTGCCATGAATGGTACTCCCTCTCTGTGCCTCTCCAGATGTTCTTGTCAGAATATACAGAGGTACATGCAGTAGATTTTGACTGCTTTATGAATTAGGAAGTTAACACAATCTCTCTTTTTCTTTGATGCTGACTCAGCTCATCACAGAGTTAATAAGGGGATCCATTTACGTCTCTAGTGTGTGGACTTCTGTACTCCTTCTAAAAATTAATACTACAGCTTATGCTGTTCATGGGATTCAAAATGTAGTCTCTGCACAGTCTCCTCAAAAAACACTAACCCTAAGTCCCTAAAACAAAACAAAACCCAGAAGACAACCACTTCCACACTGAAGAAAATTCCAAAAGCAACAAGAGAAGGCAAAGAAAACAAAAGAATCCACCCACAATTCAACTACTCCTGCAAACGTCTTGTACCTCATAACCAAGTATGAGGGACCTCCCTTTTTCTGAGACTCTAGAACAGAACCACAGAATAAAGTAAAATAGATTATACTAGTTTTTTTCAGAATATATCCTGCCAAAAAAAAAAAAATTAGAATTTGTTATACACAGAGTATATACACTTAAACAGCTAAGTGTATGTGTAAGCCATGTCCCTCCTAACACTGCCTGTGTCCATTAGAAGTGTCCAGCACATCTTTCTCCACACTTCCAAAGCAGGAACTAGAAAAAATCCCCAGGTGTTGGTGGAGAAGTTAAGGTTTGCAACAGTGGCTGTAGTGACAATCTAAGGCTCAGTAGCACTTTCACTGGGAAAGTACAGTCTGTGGTTTGCATACCATCATCACATAAGGCTGATGCTGTTTGGTACACCCAGGAAAAAAAAAAGAAGAGTACAGCAATGGCTCAGATTGACACAGTTTTAATCCCAAATAATTCCACAACAGGCCCCATGCCTGTTGGTTCTTATTGGTTGGCTCCAGACTTACAAAGGCATGTAGCCAGTAGGAAACATTAGACAAAAGGACTTAGGTGGAATTAGATGGCATTTAGGCTGGGGGAATCTGGGCCACACCATGCTATCGCTTTTCTGAAAGCAGTGAACACTGACAGTGCATTTTGACCAACAAATAGGTAACAAACATATTACTGGGAAAGAACTGCATCCAAGTCAGGCATCATACTGTACTTAGTACAGTATTTACTGTACTTACTGTACAGTCAACACAAAATTTGAATTTGGCTTCTCTAAAGGCAATGGGTTTACAGAAGTT
>VWZN01012404.1:262274-293932 GCA_013396955.1 Regulus satrapa | reverse complement strand
ATAATAAATTATTTACTGAAAGGCTTAAACGAAAAGTAAGAGGCAGCCTCGTGGGGTTGAGACAGAAGATCCCTTTCTCTGAGTCAACATTTGGGCCTGGTAGGAACTCAAGCTCGCAATCTTCCATTACGCACCAAGGAACATGTTTGCACAACCACGTGGAAGTTCATTCTTCTCTAAAAAGACTCCTCCCTGCACTGACACCACTACCCTGTTCCCTAAGTCACATTTGGGTGACAATGAAAGGATAGCTAAGCTGTGGTGAAAAACACAGTCCATCACGACTTTTTTTCAAGTAGGTTACATCAGTCCTTCTGGATGTTACTGAGGCAGAATGTACAACAACAGGTGCCAGCGAAATCCATCTGTACTCCTTGGAAGTGCCAAAACACACAGAACTGGAAAATGTTGCTGCAGACACTCTCAGGTCCAAAATTACTGCAGAAGAAGTAAACCGCCAGCCAAGGAATCTAATAATTTATGGCAGCAATTCTGTTCTTGTCCCAATTAGAAATAAAAGGCAAAGGTTTTTAATACCACTGCTTAATTGCCTGGTATTAATTTTTTAGATCAACATCTGAAATAGGCAAGTTAGGTATTATTACAGTTGTTTTTCTTTTGGATATTGCACAGAAATTCACATGAGGTGAGAGAAAAGATGGACAAAAGTTCTAAATTTCTCTTGGATCCAAATACACCTAAGAGATCAGAGACTTACTATCAGCAGAAACATGAGTTTCTAAGTACTTTCTTAGAAATTGGTCCTGCTTTCATTTCTGATCAGACATAACTAATTCAGTGTCAGTTTCCTGTGGATCACTTTGACTTAGCTGATGGATGTAAAACAGTCAAAATTGAGGTATTTATATATCCAGAACCTAAAGGAGCAGAAACCACAGCATGGCCCATATCAAAAATAACGGAAGGAGAAGTTTACTGAGCCTTCAAGTTAGATTGGCTGCCAGACTGCTAAACAGATTCAAATCTATTACAAATGTAAGCCCTTATTGAGAGCTTAGTGAATTCTCAGGGACTAAGAGCACTACGTTATTGCAAGTGTGTATAGTATTGTAAAAAAGCAGTCCTGTCTGGATCGATATAAACAACTTGAAGGTGACAGCCTGTATAGATTTCATCAACACACAACAAACAATCTTGCAGGAACCCTGAGATGCAGCAGTAAAAACAGTAAAATTGAAGGCCTGGTAATGCTGACTAGCATTCAAGACAGAATTATATTTTTGTCACAAGCAAGCCACTTTACCTTACTTTTTCAGCACTGAGATACTCCTATTGCATTCTAGTGATAATTCAATTATGAGTTCTATGTACAAATCATCTTATTATTGGAATCTCTAATTGGGCTGACAGACACAGATGGAAGAACACAATTTAAACTGTAATGACTCCTCAGATCAGTTGAGGCTCTGTTATAGACAGATTTATAAGAAGGTATGGAAACCTTCATTGTTGGAGAATAACATAGAAATAATACGTTTTAAACATAATTTTCTAATTTGAAGTAAAAGAGAGAAACACATGACTACACATCAAGAACTTTCGTATTTCACTTCAGCCCGCACGATGTCCTTGAGTAAATTTCCGCATCTTTGTAGTCAAGACATTATTTATTTATTTGCTAATATCACAGATTTTTAAAAACTAGATTTACCTGGTTGTACTAGAGGACAATAAATCATTGGAGAGCAAGCAAATATTTCCCATTTATGTGATTATAAAACAGAAATGGATAGTGTGTCCTCAAGATGACACAAGAGGGAAATTGCTTACTTGGTAAGGATATTCACATGATGTAAAACTCAGAGTCACAGTTCACAATGAGTTTTTTTATTTTGGGATAGCCTCAAGGATATGACAAGCAAAGAGCTGTTTCTACTCTGCTCTCTCATATACCTTTCCTTTCTTCCTCCTTGTGCAACACTACGAAATTAATTGCTGCCACAATTTTGACCTAGTAGAATTTCTATCTTTAGTTCAGCAGGACCTAAATATTATCTCCAGATATCAGAACACTATAAATAATTGCTGCTATTTCTTACCTGCCATGAAAAACTATGGAAGGCTCTCAGAGGTTTTGTATAGCCCTCACTGGAAAGTCATTGCTCACTTGGCTGAAATTCAGCCTCAACTATTCACATAACAAAGCTTAGTACAGTCTGAAGTTTTAAATAATCTTCCCTAGCAGAGCTTTTCCCTGCCCTGTAAAATCTCAACTGATTTCAGCTTTTTCTGTCATTTCAGCAGCATCTTGGGGCCTTCTTTATTTTTATACTTCCCACTTAATTCAGTTCTCTGTTGAAGAAGTGAATTTTTTCACTCTTGGCCAAAATTCAAATCTGTGATTATTTCCCAAGACCTGAAGCCAAAATTTCCCTCAATTTAAGTTGCCCTTTTTAGCTTAGAAATGAGACAGAGTACATTTAATAGCACATCAAGAAAGGACAAAAGATTTATCCTGTGTGCATACTTGTTGATTTCCTTCACAGAACTACCATTATAATAATGGTTTTATTTTTAAAACCAACTTTGTGCAAGAGAAGACTGCCTTAAAATGCCTTAAGCTTTTTCTTTAAATAAAGTACTTATTTGTCAATATAGGGAAACTCAGTAGATTTTTCCAGGAGATGTGAAGTTCGCAATGAAATACAAACCAATTAAATATAGGACCACAGTAAAGGCACTTCAGGCAAAGCATACTACACTGAAAAATCCCTGCAAGGGTTTCACCTCAGTTTATCTATCCATCATTACACACCCTTGTTTTTCACTTCAGAACTTTGCTTTTGGTTTTGGGGTCAGGGGAGCATTTTATTTCATGGTACAAAGGAAGTAAGGGAAATGCAAAATTATCCAAGGCATTAAAGCATCTTAGAAACATCTAATGCCATAAGCTTCTTTCAATGCCTTGAATCTGTTTAAAGGAGGAGGGAGACCAAAAAACACACAAGCAAAAGTATTTCTGAAGTATTGGTGAAACAGTGGTTCAGGAGGCCTACATAAATATGACACAAACTTTCAAGGAGGACATTTGTAATATCTGAGGGCAACTACATGAAAACTCAAGATTAGCTTTCAGGAAGACCCAGTGGTGTTGAGGTTATCAAACTGCATAAGTTACTTTTTTCGAGAAATGGTTAGGGCTCTGGCCTACCTATGGACAGATGTTTCTAACAGTGTTGCTGAAAAGGGAGAAGGGGAGGGGAAGAAGAATGGGCAACCAAACACAACAACAGAATGGCTGCAAGCACATGCAGCAAGGCACCAACACAAGAAGATCTTGCCCATGGACCTTCCAGGGCAGGACATTTCCACACTGACAAAATCTGATCTTTTACCACAATGCTACTGAGCTTCTACATTTGCCATCAAGCCCAGGCAGAGCTCGCCTTGGAAAGGCATCTCCTTGAATTACTGCACTTATATTTAACTGCCACCACTAACAACCTCAGTTGTAGTTTTAACTAATGCCTAGACATACCTAGTTCATCTTGGCAAAAAATGCCAGAAAACACAAATATCTCAAAGAGGTGACGTAATATCAGGCATAAATGCATCTTGAAGTTACAATTTTCTTAACAATAGAAAGACTGGCCTTAGGAATTTAATGAAGAGCAGCTAGCATTGCACAGTTTGCATGTTAGAACTGCACTAATGGCCTCTATTTTATTTCCCCCCCCCCCCCCCACCCCCCTTAGGAAAATACTGAAAATTACAATACTGCCCAAATACTGTTAAGGTTTTACAAAAAACAGGTCTTTTCCTGGTCCCTGAAAAAAGTAACAGCAACCCCTATTCTTCTTAAATAGCATTTTTTATTATTTTACAGGTAGATTATATTGCATTGGTAGACCTGAGCAGAGCTTATTACTAAAGAAGAATGCTACTCTGTATTCCATGCCAGCAATCATTCAAAACCTACTACATAAGCAAGATAAGCACTGGAAATTTTCCATCAGGAACCTAGATTGAAGGGCCTTTGACAGCTTCTGAAATTGGGCCTTTAACTGCGCTCAGATAACAGTTTTACCACTCATCGCCCATCCTGCACTACTGACAAGGTTTCAGAGCTCAACCAGCCCTTCCCTGTGCTTTATACAGATGTATCAAATAAACCGCATGATGCCTCAGGTATGGAATTTGAAGCAACCAGTATTTCTGCTGCCTGTAATTGAATAGCTTGGACCTTGGCTTCTGAAAGCACTTGCAAACACACATTACCCATTACGGGACAAAACAGGAGCTTCAAACACCAGGGGAACCAAGACAATTCATCAGGTTGTGCTGAACCCTTAAATGCTTTGAAATTCACATTAAGCCAGAACTAGAGAAGACATTTTGAGGACACTCCACAAGACAAGAAGTGATGTGGCTGGCTGAAGTGGATAAAACTGTCCCTTGTTCTCAGGGCACTCCTACCTCACAATTACTAAAAGAGTATGCCAGGGCTATTTTTCAAAGGACTGCAGGACTGATAACCACACTCCCCCAGTTCCAACTCTGCTCATGAGAATTTGCTTACTTATTGTTCCATGACCATGTAAAAGCCAAATGACCTATACCAGGTGAGACATAAGACCATGGCAAGGGTATATTGCCCAACACACAGCTCATCTACAGGGGACATTCACCTTATAGAATAAAACTTAGATGTTCAAGTCTCCCAGCCAAACAGAACCAAAAGAGCTCTTCAGGTGCTTTTCTATATCACTGTTACAGTTAACACAACAGTCAAAACGGTACTGGACAAATCCCATTAAGAGGCAGCTTCAAGGAGATACAGGCCTGATGGGTCTACTCACCACCCAAAAATCTATTATGTTCTAACACAGTTTCACAAGGAGACAATGTGTTTAAAACTTGGAGAAGTTGTAGCACAATTATCCCAGAAGGAGATAGCTTCATTTGTTTTTAAAAACACTGCCCAACTTCTAAATGATGCTGAAATGTCTTCCTAGATGAGTAAATC
Organism: Regulus satrapa; assembly: GCA_013396955.1. Lineage (NCBI taxonomy): Eukaryota > Metazoa > Chordata > Aves > Passeriformes > Regulidae > Regulus > Regulus satrapa. Next base: position 288,945 of record VWZN01012404.1, on the reverse strand, counting down.
ATCCTCTTTTGCCTCTTCTGCAGTTATTGCATATGGTTCATCACCTACCTCTTCAGTGACCTTTTTTCTACTTTTAATATTGCCAGAGTCAGAGCACTTCAGCATTATTTCAAAAATCAAACCAGAGAAACATAGTTTGTTTTTTTTTTTCTGCCTGTATTGAGTTGGCCATTACTATCTGACATTTGAGGAACAATTAAGGACACATAGGCAAGGTAATTTTTCCTTATTAGAACACTATCTGTACAGTCTGAGATGACCTCTTCCAAGCTTCAAACAGAAATCTGCTTCTTCAATGAAAAAGTTTTTTCTCCAACCTGAAACTCATAGACCAAGTCTATTACTTTGCTAGAATGTTGGAATTTAATACATTTATAACTATAAAAACAGCAAGAAAGGGCTTTCAAAGTGAAAAGGTATTTTGATGACTCAGGAAAAAAAAAAAAAAAAGCTTGAAAAAAAGGGCAGGAATAAATTAGACAAGGTCAGTTCTGGGAGACTTGGTTTTTACTTCTCTGGACACCAGTATTTACCTACCTTAACAATTAATAGTGAATTCAGTATTCATTATGATTAAATTACTACTATGAAGAATCATCATTATTTCCATAATAAGCATTTTCTTTAAAAGGGTAGTTCCAATTCAAGTAAACCACTCCAGTTCATTTTTAAATTGAGGAATATGGAAAAATATCTGGTTTTAAGGCCACAGAAATGCCTGCTGAAATTCACATCAGCAGCATGAATTAGAGATCTAAAGGCAGAAAAGTAAACAAATTCTACCCACTAAAAAAAGCATCAACATCACAATTTTGTGGTTTTATTTTTTCGGGTAAAAAAATGTGGGAAGAAGGACACCACCATCTTATTCCCTCACTTCCGATTTCAAACACCATTAAAATGCCACCATTTCTAATCTCTACTTAGAAACGTTTTCAGTAATGCTTCATTTTTCACCATCTGATGCCACCCACTGATAAGAAGCACAGAGACATGGAAATCAATAGGCAACCTCATTAAAGGAGTAGGGGTTCAGATGCACTTAACAGTGGACAAACATTGCGCCCTAGGTTAGAGAAAGCCTACCCTTATACCCCACCGTCACTTTACCTCCTCAAGAATTTCTACCTAAACACAAATGTATTGTGTTCTTCCGTTGTGGAAGAACATTCCTGGAAGTATTTGCTGCAAGGGCTCAGTTCAGACCAGTGCTGAAGGGCTCACACCACCACCCATTCTGGATGCCACCTTCCCATGCCACACTAATGATTTCTGGTTTTTGTGGCATGACCTGACCACCATTTAGAAAGCTCTGCTCCAAAAGACCAGCAAAATATTTTTTTTAAAAAAGCTGTAATTCAACACTAAATTATTACAGAATCTAATTTTGGGAGAGGGAAAAAAAAACCAGAGCTTTTCGCTTCATGCTCTTCCCCCACTCTGTACTGCTCAATCATTAGCATATTCATATTTTCTGGATCGTGCTATCAAAATCTACATAACAGAGATGAACTCCCTCACACAGCAAATACGTGTGAACATCTCTTAGCAACAACCGGTCATGAGCCAGCAAGGAAACTTAGCAGTGATCCCACTTAAAACATCCTACTTATGCATACCAAATGATAATGCCATCAGTAAAAATCCAAACTGTTCACTAAAGCAGCATTCTCCTGAATGCTTGAAATTAAATCTTCCCCACAGAAGCCAGACAGCAGAAGGAGCTGTGCTTCGTCCTTGACAGCTATTCCAAGAACACTTGCAAGGGAACAGTAACGTGTGCTTCTGTCCCCAACTGCTTCAGTTCCAAAATTCACATTCAGGCACTGCTTAAAATTCACTATGCACAGAATGTGCCTACATTACCACCACCAGAGAAATAAAGGAAGAGAAAGAGGGAAAATATTAACAGTTTTCTATGTTACTCAACCATGTGGAAAAATAATTTTGCCAGTCTAATACAGGTACCAACCACTGCAGCGACAAAAACTGGACTTACCAACTGGACTCTATGAGGTCTGAAAAATATGAGCAAGCTTGATGTTAGTGGCTTCTTAATTGCATGTATAATAGCAACATCATTATGATATTGAGGGGTTTTCAGTCAGGCCAACTACACCCACTCCTCCAGCTGGATGGAGCCCCCAATGGAGGGCTCCCTTAACTTAAGTTAAAAATCTGATCTACTAAGCCTAGTCGCTTCTCTTCTCTTCTGCCTTATGAGGCCTTCAGGGGTAATCAGAGCAATACTTACAGGTGTAATTCATCTCCTTTGCCATCACAATGTTCACTGCTTCGAGGAAGGTGAAACTCCAAAAAGTCAAGTCACATTTACATGCCTACAGATGAACAGGGTGAGCTATTTGATACACACACTTGGTTTTCTGGTATTTAAATCAGCCAGAAGGCTCAGCTCTTCATGGCCCTGAGAGTTACTCAGGGGGTAAAAAAACCCCAATGCTTTTTCATTTTACTATATGCTCACAAAATCCTTAACTATACATAGCTTACTTCTGAAAGGGCTGTTATACCTTAGGTAACAGGCAATTAGGTATTCACAAATTCATTTGAGGTAGATGGGAAGAGAACACTGACATTAAGCATAAATCAAGAAGATAGAAGTGAACTAGTTCAGAAAGAGGGATAGAAATAAATTCTGACCTGACTCTCTGTGGAATACACAGACCACACTAGGAGAAGAGGGCTAGAATTAACTTCACAAGAGTGAACATTCCCCATACAAGGCAACAAAGAAGACCAAAGCGAAAGGTGTTGTTCTGAGGAAGCAAATTGCAATCGAAAAAACGGCAACTCGACAAACAACGTCTCCATTAAATTCAGTCTATTTTCTTGAAATACTTCTTTAGGGACGGCAGTGAGTTTCAATTTATTGGAATGTACTAAGGACAAACACTATCTGCTTGTTACCAAAACAATTGCTTCTTAGGAAAAAAGACCAAAAATTACTTTCAAAGTAGTTTTTTAATAGAATTTTCATCTCAAAGAAATGGATCTACACATTCTTGGAAAATACATGTGCTACAGTTTCCAGCAAAATGCACTACATACTTCAGTGCAGCAGTTAGTGCTTACATCAACTGAAAAAACTCAACCTGTCTTAGGTCATTACACTTTCTATAACATTTAACATTCTCTGAAGTATTCCTCTATCCTCATGCATTTGTCAACTTTTATTTGACCTTAAGTCAAAAACAGGTATGCATTTTTCATCTTGAATCCTTCAATACCCACAGACTTGTTTGAATTACAATCGTTTCACTGAAAATTATGTTGCCATTCAGCTAGCTGTGACAGAAATAACTGTCTGAATTACTATCTAGGGGAAGCAGCCCTCTACTAAAGTTAAGACCATTATCTCTGCTAGATACTTTATTCAAAATCATCCAGCTTCAGTGTGGGTTGTATAGCTTCATCACATTTCTTGTACTAGCATATCTCATATTGAGTAAAAAGGAAATAATTCTTAAATACTCACCACAAAATGATCAAAATGTTTCATAGCTTATCACTTCAATCCTTTCATATTCATTTTGAGCATATACCTTGTAGAAGCCTCCAAAATCGTAAACAGTAATTTTAAAAATATTACCTAGTAGGTTTTGATAGCTATTATCAGACATTAAACTATTCAACAGAGAAGTTATAAGCCATTCTCCTTCAACTATTGTACCATTTGTACAATACTCTTACCTCAGGAACACAGAAGTCCTTAGTCAATTTCCCACTGATGGCTTAAGCAAAGTTTTTGTTTGTTGGAGAGTTGAACGGACACCTAATGTCCAGCTGGGATTTGTGAAGCCATATGTTTATAATAAAGTTAGAATTGATGTGAAACTGTGAATAACTGAAGATAATGTAGTAACTGTATGGTAAATAGCAATAAAGTACAATTCAGAGCTACATGAAAGAAAAATTAGCTCCACCACCTTAAGCACCTTTTAAAATTTTTATAGAAAAAGAAACCATGTTGCTGATCAAATTTTAAGATTTGCTTCACAAAGTAGCATTTTTCTGTCATTGTACCAGTTTCCAAGAACTCTACCAGGCAATTATGAAAATAATCTTGAGATGAAACAGAGCACAAGGCTGCACTCTATTGCAATCCCAATTTCAAGTTCCTACACCTTGCATGGAACTTACAAAGAAATGTATTACAGCAGGCTTATGTTTTTAACTTTTAGCATGTCTAAGATCAAGTAGCAGTTAAATTGAAGTAAGTACACCAAGGCCAGTGCTTCCCAAGGGTGGAAGCAGGGTGTTGGGCTGTACCTTGGAGCACCAACAACCCAAACAGGGTTGTAAGAATTCAGATGGCACACATGTCCTGCCTAGCTGCACGAGCAGATCAGAGGATGTGACACTAGGTGATGACTTCTGAGACTGACAAGGTCTCAGCAGTGCAGAGATCCCAATATCTCCCATATCATTCCACAGTCAAATTTGTTGAGAGATAAGTCAGTACCAAATACATAAGGATAACAAGTAGCCCTCAAAATTGAAAGGGAAAAAATAAAATTAACAAACACTGACAAAGTGGCAGTAGGAATACTCCATCTATATTGCATCTTATGATTCATTTTATGTCCATGTGAAACGAAAAAAAGTAAACATGTGCCTTTTCTGAATTATGCTAGCCCTTATTTGTGGCATCACACTACATTATTAGCAATCCTTTGAAAAGAGGAATCTGCTTATAATGCTGAAAGAGGACTTAACAAGAGTGAATCACCTATCTGCTGATAAGGTATTTTTGCAACCACTGGAAACTAAAGACGGTAAATGACCCTACAGACACAGGCTGGCCACCACCAGTACAGTGTTGTACAAGATTTCAAAGAGCTTCTCACTTAGTCTGTCATAATGCAAAAGCACAATATGTTAATAAACTGAAAGAGAAAGGATAGAGAACAAAACTGAATTAAATGCAGATGGATACTTTCAGTTAAAAATCCCTTACCAACAGTCTAAACTAATAAAATCCTGCAATTACTCTGTTCTAAACAATTAAAAATATTTAAGATGCATAATCTAATCGAATGCAGTCAGAGAATAAAGCAGAAGCCCCTCTCTGCCAATACAAGTAATTATGTATGCCATTTGTTGTTATGCTGGTGAACTGACTCAAAGTTCTGCATTAGCCCTCACACTGCAGCCCCTTTTACACAGAATTGCCAGCTTGAGTCTACTCCCACAGCGCAATGAGCACGCCATGAAGTGGCTGTGAATCACAGATGGTGCCAGCAGAGATCTCTCCATTCTCATCTTTAGTCATTCTGCAGGCAGGGAAATGCACTAGCTGCAGAGCCCCCACCTCCTGCAGCAGCAGCAGCAGCTCGACTCTGCCGTGCCACAGACAATCAGCTCACCTGCCACTGCCTGCCTCTTCAGCCTGGACACGTGTTCTGTGTCCACCACACGCTAAACCCCTCCTGCACCGCTGACACTGCAGCACTTCTTAAAACCTACAGGGTTAAGCCACTTATCCCCTGCCTTGGTCTGAAAGGCCGCTCTCATTCACAGGTGAACTCTGTGCACACATCAAGGGCACAGTGTGAATTAATAATGTGCCACACCTGGTAACGCTTCAGGTTTTCTCCCTCGCAACTATTTCTGCAGGTGGTATTGTTATGGAGCATGGAAATAACTACAGAAAAAAAAAAAAAAACAGAATCAAAAGTTTCACTTTCTAAAAGTGGCAGGATGAAATATTTTAGCATGCCTAGCATCCAGCACTTTAAAGTAGCCATTTCACAACATGGAAGCAGAAAGTATATGATACTATTAGCATACCATTTGTTGTAAAACTTAGTCTCCCAGAAGTTTGAAGTTACTTCTATATTATGCTGAAAAAACAATTTGTTGGTCTCTTGGCCAGCAGCACTACAGGAAGCATCCTGTTCCTCCTTCCTTTTCATTATTAACTCCCTAGGCATCCAAAGGAAGTCAGAAGCACTAATGTAGCCAACTAGAAATAACAAATATCTTCACCAGAATTTAGAACATATATTCCCATGGCACAGCATAGTGCAAAACATTGGGTTACCATAATGGCTAAAAAGAGGAGAAACAAGAAAAAACCCTACAAAGTACTTAGCTAGCTTAGTGTTAAAAGAGGCCTGGAACACAGCCCTGAGATACAGGCAGCATCTGTACGACAGACCTCTGGCCACTAAAATCAACACTGATGGCAACATGAGAAAGCAGAGTCCCTAAGACAACTCGCTAGGGAAGGATCTGCTGTGAAGCAGCAAAGGAGCTTGGGCAACACAGCCAGTGGTGAGTACAGAACACAGCTGTGCAGTGCAACTGCATCAGCTTGGCAGCTGCCTTGCCAGGAAAGCATACCAATACCCTAGAAGGCTACAGCATTTCTGGTGTAGATGTGACCTAGATACAGAAATCTCATCTTGCAAGTCTTGTCTACAATACCAGTATACATTATTCAGAGCATAGCCAAACGTCTTTGTGTTCTGAGAAAATTCAGGATAAGCTTTGCTACGGCTATGTGCCTCCTCCTCCTCCCTTCACTTGTGCAGAACAGATGTTCACCCATGGTTAAAGCTGTCAAGGAGCTGGTATTTATATATTGGTATATTTAACCTTTTCTGGTTTTCCAGACAGAAAAGGTTAAATATAGTAAAAATATAAAGTCAGTTCTGCTACACTACAATACAAAAATAACACGTGTTCCTCCAAGGAGAAAACGTTGTCTCCTCTTGCTTTCCCTCAAAGAGTGACAAATCAGCCTCCACCCATACCTGTCTCCCTCCTAGACTGCCAAGACTGTGGCTGTGATCAGCAGGAATGGGCAATGGTTTGCTGAACTGTGTATCTGAACTCAGTATGATTTAGCTGAGATGCTGAATTTTGAATTTCACTTCATACACAGAGTAAATACATGCACACACACACAATATACCATGTCTACGTACACACACAAATGTGGAACAGAAGAAACACTGTTTTGCTCTGAACAGGATGAGTGGGAACAGCAGTCCAAGGCTATCTGAAATGTGTTAGCAGTGTCAGAAATGGCGGAGTTGATAACAAATATCTGCAATGCTTACTTCACCCTTACCTTCTTTCTACCTCATCATGAAATATTGTAAGCTTCAGAGAAAAAAAAAATCATTGCAGATTTGAGGCTACAGTTTTAACTAACATCTTGTACTGGCTACTTAAATAGCTCATTATCATGAAACATGCTAACACTTCAGCATTTATAAGCATTAAACAGCTTAAGGATCATCTCTGCAAACAGACATATCAAGGAGGAAATATTTTTATTGTCTTGGCAACAACAGAAAATGGAAAAAAAACAACCCTATGACACTAGCGCTTATTATCTATTGAAAGTTTATGATCTGAGAACAATACAACTAAAAATGTACTGCATATATTAAAGACAAAAATACTCAGAGCAGCTAAAAAAAAAAAAAAAAAGTCCTAACAGCTCTCTTCCATTTACACTTTTCTGAAATGTTTGACACTGAGTAGTAAGGTACAACAGGATATTCCTAGACTTCCTGACTTTTAACTTCAATGGCTTTTTATTTCTGCATAAACTGAAACACTTGCCACTGCTACTAAGCACTATTTTCTTCGGTAAAAAAAATACAGCAACACAAAACTACACAGGCACATTCAAAAAGGACTTTGCACAAAGGGCTCTTTGAAAAGAGGTTTTTATTAAGGGCATTCACATTTACCACTTAGTAAATGTTATAAACCACACAAATATTAGATAGTATTTAAGTGAGAATTAGAAATATCACAGCATTTAAATTATAAACTAATTAACTGAATCTAACTCAGATTGGTGTGTGTGCACTCATGTAAGCACTACAGGCAACTGCAATTTTGCAAAAGAATATATTGCCTCCTGCATGCAAACAGTAGCTCAGCACAGCAGCTACTACAGCTCTTAAGTAAGGGAATAACAGTGTACCATGCCTGGCTTTCTCTTGAAAGCCAGCAACCATGGACAAAATAGCTTTAAAAACAAAGTTAGAAAAAAGGAAGTATTTTTATGTATTTTCCCTCGTCCTACAATTTCTCCTTGGGACAATTTACTCATGCACAATTGTGAGATCAAAATTGGAGCAAAAATCCACTTTTTTTTCTAATTACTGTGTATCACATAAAACTGTTAATGCATATCAAAAAACCTCAACATGAAAAGTGAGCTAAAAATGCCTTTTTTTTTTTTTTTCTTTTCTCCAGGCTCTTTAAGCACAACCCACACTAAATAAGGTGAAGTCACCAGCATACAGTATCCCACCTTCTCTATCTCCTGAGCAGTTGGTGCTCCAAGACTCAAGGACACAGGAAAATATAAATGGGAGAGGAAGAAGAGATAATAGGGAGGCAGCAACTCCACATCAAGACATCTCTGCCATGGTGCTGTACAAACCAGGCACTATTTATGGCTGAAGCAGGCTCACAACGTAAGCTACTGTCCGTGACCACTGTCTGCAGAAGTCGCAGACAGCTTGTAATTGGCATCTATTCTCAGCCACAGAGCAAACACCAAGTTATTTTGAGAAGTTCGAACAAAACAAGAAGTCAACAACTAAAAAGCTTCCACCAATAAAAATTTTCCTATATGAGCTGGATAAACAAAGCCATTTATAAATTCTCTTTGTCTGTTTATTTCTCTCCCTTGACTAAATCTTCAAGCAAGGCCTATGCCTACCAAAATATCAGACATGCAGGCTTTTCTCTGTGCTCTTTCCTGCACTGTGGCCTAGAGGGAGAAATACTTATTATGCTGTTCTTAGAGCAAAAGCACTGCTGGAGGCAGAAATACTCCATCAGCTGTGGAAACTGGTGTGTACAGCAGGTCTATACATGATCCTCCCTGAACAGCACCAATGCTTGGAAAACTATCTACCAAATGGCTTTGGAGGGAATCTGGTATTTACTAGGGATCTTATATTTCTAATTATTTTGCATTTGAGGCTTTGCTTATTTATTTTAAATAAGGAAAGGGATGGAAAGTGAAATATATCACCCAATAGTGACTGTTCATAGCATAAGGCTGGGCAAAATCCCTCCTACAAGAGAAAAGGAAAAAAAAATTTCACTCTTCTTAAATCATAATCAAGCCTTTTATTCAGGATCTTAAACATTCTTAACCAGGGTCTTAGCAAGAGTTTTGTTGAGTCACAAAAAGGAATACTAACACAGTAAAGAAAAACAGAAGATGCCATCAAGAAAATCTGCCAGTCTCTGTCCACTCAATTTGTAACCGACAGAGTGTTAAGTAAAGTAAGTGGTTCATATAAGTTTCCATCTTTAAGTTACTGGTGAAGAGAGAACAAGATTAAACAAGTAAGGAAAAATTCAGAGTACAATTAGCATCTCTGAGCAGGATGACAGTTATGCAGCCCAACAGTCCACATCATTCATTTGGACGTGTGAAATACCCTGTGGAGAGGTTTGAATCTTAAAGTAGTTCTCCCAAAGTAATGGATGAAATAGTGCATGATAAACCGACTTGTCAGGAATCCTTTTACAGCTATTCCAACTGGAAATAAGCAGCCCTCTCAAGGAAAAGCAAAAGAAAAATAGTTATGTCTGATATGCTTTGTCTCTAAACCAGAAGAAACTAGTCTGAAAAGCCTATTTACAATCTTTAAGGCATGTATTAATGCAAAGGGACAGAGAAAGATTCTTTGCAACTGCTGGGAAATAACTACACAGGAGAGAAAAACAGAATAGTATTAACAGGAGAAACAGAAAGGCCAACAGTAAAAACTGATATAACTGGCATTCTTAATTGCCCCAAGGGGAAAGCTATTACAACTTTTTCCAAAGGGATTTCAGTATGCTATAAAATAAATCAGAATAAAACATGCTCACACACTTCAGGGGACGAAATACATTCTAGATTTAATATGAACCAAGCCTAAGTTGTTTTTTTTTTTTTTTCTTTTTAGACCACAGCCTGGTTTTCCTCTTATTGGAATAAGCCACTGTATGGTAACTTATACATAATTGACCTTGGCTGTAGATACAACATTTTGATATGAAGTTTCCTGTTTCAATTAAATTCAGTGGAATTATCCAAGTGAGGACTGATGGCTGAGTCAATTATTAAGGTTTGGACAAATAGTTCCTGTTGATAATGACAAAAATAACAAAATAATAAGCATTAGCAAGGAACTGAACATTTCAGCAAATTACTACACTTGCTAAATACAAGAGCTAGCAAAAAGCCAACATCTGGCTTTCCATATGTAGTCTCCTGAAATCAGTCACTTTCACAGATTTAAGGTGAAATCTGGTGCTGACTAAAAAGCAACCTTTAAGCCACCAAAGACTTCTGTGCCATCAGCACTTCAGAAAGCTCTAGATTAGAGCAGATTTTTAATCAGGATATAATTTGTAAACATTGCTAAAGATTCCCTTTCTTAACAAGACATATTTGTATGTATTTGACGTCCAGTTTAACTCCACTCTGCCCTCTCAAGATTCATCTAAATGGAGAAGGTGAGAGAGAGTTAGAAGAGGAAATGAAGAGCCAAACCAAGGCACTGGCTCTCCTTTGGTCCTTCAGCCCACAGATCCTGCAGCTCCTCTGCACAGGGACCACGGGCAGCTCTGTCAGACCAGGCTGGCTTTACTTTCACTTCTGAAATCTATAAACAATATGGAGAGGTCTCAGTTTGGAGAGGAAAAATTATGGCTTGTTCCCTTTTTCATTTTGAGCTAATCTCTGCCTGCCTGGTTATACGAAACCGTTCTAGATTTCCAGCTACCAACATGCTCTATCTTCCTATGCTTAGGGCTGTCCCTCAGGTAACTTCAATAGCTTTAAACCTTTCCTAAATACTTTTATTTGGCAGGGTACTTTTGCTATATATTAAACACACGTCACATCTTATCAGCAGTACCTTTTGTGGCCATCTCCTGTTTTCAGAGGAATAGGAGAGGGGGAGAAAAAAACAAAACTAACCATCAGCTAAAGCTGTGAATAGAGCAGTACAAATCCAGTTTGGATTTTTCTTCTTACAAACTGAAAGCCATTAAAAAACAGATGCTTACTACATTAAGAAGCCTTTTCTTCCATGGAGACACTGATGAGTGAGGCACATAACTCTTGTAAATCCTAAGCAAGAGGCTTCCTCAGAACAAGCAATAAATAAGAAGTAAGAAGCTGCTGCCTATAGACAGTGCAGAATGTAAGCAACTCCACGGTGTGGTCATGACACATAGTAAAGTACACAGCATGGTCAAAAGCTAAATAAATACTCTTCAAATATCAAAGCCAATAAGGATTTATACTTATATTCTCAAAAATCTTGTTTTCAGTATTAAAATCTGAACTTGTCTGAATACACAGTACAAAGTGTGCATTGTTGTTTCTACTGTTGAAAACCGATCAGATCAACCCTACATACATGAACTTACAAAGTCATCCTTCCTCTTTCAGCCAACAATCCTGCTGTTCAGTAAACAGTTTTTTAACTATGAATGATAACTCTGCTATGAATAGATTTCCCTTTTATGTGCTCTTCATAACTCAGAGGAGCAGAAAATTCTCCAAATGGTCATACTGCCAAGGTGAAGAAAAGAGGCCTAAAGGAACAAAGGCTTGAGTTACTATATGGCACTGAAGCGTTGCACCCCTGTGCTTAACCCAGCCTTTTATATACACATAGGAAGCCAAAGAACTACCTTTTCTGGTGTTTTTCCATCAATTAAAAAGCATCTTCCTGTAAAAGTACCCCTAATTTATTCTATTCTGGCTTGCTGGGAGTTTTTCCTTCCATCCCACTTGTTACCCTATCCTGTTCTTCCCTTTTCTGCATCACCCCCGGTCCCTTCCAGGAAATCATCTTGATGGGCCGCTGCAGCAGTTGCATTTTTTACTCTCTTCCCCTTCCAGACTGCAAGACTACATTTTAGCTGTTATAATTTAATGTCTGGACTGTTATGGCATAATTTATTGAAACACAGCTATACTTCCACTGTATTTCATGACTAAGGTACATTTGAGCCTATAACTTAGAACATACTTCTAGGGCTGCAAAGATTGCCACTCATACCTGGTCTATGAGATGTTCAGTCAAAGAAAAAGAGGGAGTGCAAGAGAGACTAGAAAATGCTAGTTTATGCATGTATTCACAAGCTGACTTAAAGTACACAACATTAAAAAATTGTGGCAGAAGACTTACAAAATAGTTCTGCAATAATTTCTCAGGTAATCTACACACCCAAAAATAAATGAGATGCTCTTCATTAAAAATTCACAATACAAGTTGTGATACACAAGTTTTATGTAACACATCTGAATTGACCTACAGAGCAAAACAACTCCTTTTCCAGTTTTATTACAATGTTTATCCAGCACAGAAAATTAGATCGGACTCTACCACCTGGATATGTCAACCAACAAGCCAGAAAATGTGTAACTCAGTCAGATAGTGTTTAGAGTTACTTTTTTGTTGGTGCTACCTGAAATAGATACAGCAGGGGATAAAATCAGAACTCTCTGTGGCACCTACTCTGTCAGGCACTTCAAGTGCTGTTGATTGAGATGCCAACAATTCCTTTTTTATCTAAATTTTAAAGAGGTTCTCTGTACCTCTCAACATTTATTTTAATGAGGTCCAGTGCCATACAGAGACTTCTGAAACAGACAGACTGGCATAAAGTTATTTCTCTGTGCCAAACCTGCAATTTAATAAAGAGATGTGCTAAGTCACCAGGAGATTTGAAAGGACTAACCTTTTTTTATTCCCCAGATGGTATTACTGGTCAGCTGTGTTGTCTCTGTTTGCCCTGTTATCTTTGACTGCCAAGTCTACAAAACCTTCCCTAATAATTTCCTAGCAAGCTAGGACCCACTAGTAATGGCTGAAGGAAAACAGTTGAAAACAAGATGAAAAGTGAAAACTGACTTGCTATAGCACAGCAACGGACATGCAGAAAACAAAATATCAAGGAGAAATGTCTGGTAGGTTTGACACCAAGGAGGGAATCTACCTCAGGGATTTAGAAACAGTTCAACATCCACTCCACAAAACTGATCACCACAATCTAGACCAGGCTACAAAAACAGTCCAAAATTAGCTTTTAAACTTTTTTTCCTAAATAAATAGGGACAAGAGTATTGAAACTGTAATCACAGATGGAAAATTCTATTAATGCCACGTCCAGAGAAACTCTGAAAACCACAGGAATGTTAGAATCTGAAGTTTCAAAAGAATAAAGACACATTATGAGGATGAGAGGAGGTGATATCTGGACAGCCCTGGAGAGTCAGGCCTCCAGGAATGCCAGCACTGATTCACTGCCAAAGTAATAAATTCACCTTAAAAAGGTTTAAATAAACTTAGTCTATGAGCATTTAATAAAACTTGAATTATGAAAAGTTAATACTATACAAATATTAAATACCTCCTTAACTTTTCTTGTAGCTTTTAGTGCAGAAAACAAAAATCTCTAACATATATGGCTTTATGCTAATGATTCTATGTATTTAGAAAGTCAATTCTCTTCTGTTATCCCAGCAACCTCTGGCTCATTTACATGTGTGCATGCACAGGAATACACAAATATACAAATGCGCTAGCCAAAATTCAAATATGACATCCAACGGGTCTGAATAACAGCTGTCATCACTATGAACTTTAGACTGTTTTTTGAGGGGTTTTTTAATACCTCCTAGGAGCCTTTCCTAAGCCCTTAAATGGTATTTAAGCCCCCAGTCAAATGTTTTGAGGCCAATAAATATGCATAATGCTTTTGCTGAATCAAAACATCATCTGCACCAACTCCTAGAAACAACCAATCCGCTTAACTACAGAAATTTATTATCTTCTTACAGAGAAGTAAACCACTATCTCAGTTCTAAACAACAGGGGCACAAACTCCACCAATATAAAGATATGGTGTATTTTAAACATACAGTATTTCTTATTGATCACTCTGTATTACTAAAGCAATACTAGTATTTATACTAGATAGTATTTATCATGAGGATTCTATTACCTTGACGAAAATAAGGTTGCCTCCTAGGAAAGAGCCATCTTCAACTGAAGAGTCAACACTAATACTTTGATAAAGGGTGCAATGAAACACATATGTAGCTGTTCTGTGATTGCACCACTAAACCCCTGACAGTGTTCAAAAGCTTTTTCATAATAAAGAAAACACCTAGGAAACGTTATCATTTACCACAGAGCTGCTCTGTGTGTCCTGCCACTTTAGGAATGGATGCACCATGCAGACCAGGGAAGTTCGTCCTCCAGTTTTATCCTCAAGTTCTTCATTCTTATCCCCTACAGGAGGAGAACGAGAGGGACGACCGAAAGAGGGACAAATCTATTTTCATTGTTACCCACATTTCTTCTTGCTTTGCCTTCTAGAATTGGCACATTTGAGATCCCAGCTACACTGAGACAGTGCCTTCTGCTAAACAGGGACTACAAAAATCAGGATTGAGCACAAAAATGGAGAACAGTCCTAATTAGAAACAACTTGAAATTAAACTTCTGCAGAAGTGGGACTCCTAAGGCACTCAGCTTTGGCCCATTCTGTTACCTTTCACCACAGACTCCAAGAAACTTAAAATTAGGTCAAAACCACAGAACTTGAATTGCCAACATAGAATTTCTTTTACTAAACTTACTTTCTTTTCTAATTAGTCACAAATTTATAAAGTTCTTTACACTCTCAACATGTTGCTGCTACTTCCTTCTTTCAGGGGATTACTGCAATTCTAGTAATGACAAAGCAAGTTGTTTACGAGTGGCAACACAGATTTTCAAATGGGACTCTCACATGCTGATATACTAAGGCAGGCTTTTTACCACAAGTAGTGAAACGTTGTTACCAAAGCCCTTGGCTTCAGCTCTGGGCACTCCAGGAAGAGCAGTAACTTTCAAGTCTCCTCTATTAGGCTGGCTTTCTCATTCCCCAATATACCAGTATCTTCTATGCAGCTTAAAAGTGAAAATAAAAGAATATGCCATGCACTCTCACCATTTTGCAGTGGGTTATGTTACAGTCACCATGAACTGAGGCTGAACCCCCTGCAGCTGCTAGGGGTGCTCCCAAGGACTAGCCAAGGACACCTACAGCAGGCTTTGGTCTCTAATTGCAGCAGCAAGTGAGAACTGCACTAATATCAGGGCACCCCCAAGGTATCATCTTCTGCATGTTCTGTTCTTTAGCTTCCAGTATGTGCATATTTTCAGTTCTAACACTTTAATTATAACTGAACGAGAAACTTTATTTCAGTTGACATTATTTGCCTCTTGCAAGTTTTTCCTCAATGACATTTACTCATTTTTAATTAGATACTTAAATGTTTGGCCTGTCTGGCACCACTGCTGATGGGCAGTTGAAAAAAAGAAATTAGTAGTAACAACAGTTCTTCATTCTTCTTAACCTCAATTTCCACTTTATTTTCATATATTGTGGTTTAACTCCAGTAGCAACTAAGTACCATGCAGACACTTAATCACACACCTCTCCCCTATGGTGGGATGGGGAGGTGATTGGAAGACAAATAACTAAAATCAAAGATAATGATGATGATGATAATAATAATAGCAGTGAGAGGGACTACAACAAAGATAAGAGAGAGAATAAGGAAGATGAATGATGAATGTGACCATTGCTCAGCACATGCTGTCCAATGCCCAGCCTGGCCCCCAGAAGCACCTGGCTCTTCCCAGCCAACTCCCCTCAGTTTGTACACTGAGCACAATGTTCCACCTTTCAGAATATTCCTTTGGCCACTTTGGGGCAGCTGTGCTGGCTGTGCTCCCTCCCAAACTCCTGGGCACCTCCTTGGTGGCACAGGAGGGGAAATTGAAAAGCCCTTCACTTAAATTAAGCACCACTGAGCAACAACTAAGACATCAGCATGCTATCAACACTATTCTATACTAAGTCCAACACACAGCAGCTACAATGAAGCAAATTAACTCTACTCCAGCCAAAACCAGGACACCATACCGCTTTGCAGTTCAAGAGTAAAACAGCAGCTCTAAATTTGAGCTAACTCACTGTACAGGTGTAAGTGTTGCTCCTCTCAGTGACATTTAGAATTGTGAAGAAAGTGGTGTCCTTTAAAAAGCACCTACTCGACTAACACAGATTTGTTTTGTTTTGTTTTTAATTTTTAATTTACTACTAATTTGGTCAAACAAAATAAATGGCAATTTCTCCAGACTCACAGACCTCTTGCAGAAATGACTAATAATTGCTGTTATTAAAGGAGCTAACAGAGAAAGCATTATCCAAGGTCAGGAGATTGTTCTAGCAGATTTTAAAACCTCAACATACTTAAGCTCTGCAATCAAATTATAAAAAAAATCACTCCCTGTTCCAGATGTCTATCTGTGCAACTTTATTCATCCAAGACAGATGCTATCATTACAAAATATAGGTCTTCTTGTTCAGGTCCTACACCGTTTGCTTTTGTCAAAACAATTAAAACAGTCCAGGAAGAGTGCAGTTAATTCCACTGTGCTTTTTATGTATCTCAAGTAATGTTTTGCTATTATGGTAGGTGATAGTTAACCACCTCATTGGATATTTTTTCAGAACCTTGCTCTTAACTTCTTTGTTTCTGCCAAGCTCCAGCATGTCTGGTAAACTTCTGTCTACCACCCTCCCAGGTGAAGAGGTACTGCTTGAGGCCAAGATTTTGTTTTCCTGAAAGCCACTCAAGACAGGTACAGTCCCAGTGTAGTATTTCTCACTCCATGATAAAGGACACTCATTCCACAGTTCATAGACCTGTGGATATCTATATCCATTAGGATATAGATATGCAAAACCTATCTCAAAATTATTTCACTGGTGCTATATCAAGAAATAAATTCACTATTATTATGATTAATCCCCTTTCTTCACATGTGTTTTATTCTATCTTTGAACTGTTTGCAGAATCCTTATTTCCCAGAGTCTATTCAACAGCTGTAACCAAACAAATCCAACTCAAATATAAGTTTCCCGGAAACACTGAAATAAACATGAAGCCCATCCTAATGCCATCTCCCAATTTTGCAACAAAAAATAATTTTTTTTTCTTCCCATCAGGACCTCCAAAAACAAAAAAGCAAAGGCTGGAATCGTGTCTGTTAATGTTCCTACAACACACACACAAACCCCCAAAAGGTGAACTTGGACAAACAGATGGATTTCAACTTCTACAGCAAAAGAATAGGGTCCTTCACTAGAAAAGATCATCTCATCTCAACATTGTATTAGTGTATCATTATCTGGACCAGTTTGTCCACTTTTCTCAGGTTTTTAAATTACATAAAATGATTAATTGAGGCTGTTGATATTTCCTTGATATCCAACTGGAATATGCTGCAAAAGGATATATTTCTCCTCTGTTTTAAGCATCAGATCTTGAACTTGTATCAGCAGGTTCTTTATTGGCTTTTAAATTAACAGAAATCATCTCTATCTTGAACCACAAAGATTTTACAGAAGACAAAAGTTAGTTTCAGTGTAATTTGTGCAAGCATGCAGCAGACAGGATATTAAAATATATTAATAAAGATAGATTATGAATATTGTATGTATATCAGACAAATACTTCAAGGTAACAAATAGTAAAGGAGGGTAGCAGCTATTCCAATTCACACTCAGGTCCATCAGATACACTCTGAGGATGTAATAAGTTAAAGCTTAGATCAGCCACAAGCACAAAAGGCACCTGATGCCCACTGTTTCGTCACTAAATTAGTCACCAGCAATTCCTCCTGCAATGCTTCTGAAGTTTTCCACACCATGGTATATTTTCAGAGCCTTCTGAGTCATTGGGCCTGGAAGGAGACACTCCCAAGCACATTATCTCCCTTAAAAAATGTCACACTGAAAAGTATTTACCATTGTAAAGTACATGCTTCTCAGTGAAACCCAAATACTGCTTCAGAAGGAGAAGCCAAGAGGAAGAGGGAGGGGAAAAAAGGAAGGGAAAATTAAGTCCCTCAGCCACAGCAAATTTTAATTATGACAGCACAGATATTTCAGTTGCTATTTTGAATACAGCTCAGTGCATGCCTCTACAGCATATTTTCAGCCAATCTCAGAAGTACCAATTAAGCTATTACATTTTTATTATTGTTCAGCTGATACAAACTAAAAGCTGGTATTTGGATTAGATTATATCACCTTTGGCCACACTAAGTAATATCCCTGAACCATGTCATTTAATGTTAATTTGCAATTAATGTTTGTAATGTTATTTTTAATGTATATTATTTGAAAACAATATATATTAATTCTTACATGTAACAATTCTTTTTAATGTCTAATTTACTTAATGAGTGCTTAAACAAGAGTTAAAGCATCATTCAATCACAGGAAGATAAAAAACCAAAACTTCTGATTCTTAGTTGAGGCATTTTCATGTAGCATTTGCAAATCTGCTCCTAGTGCCATGAAAGTTGTTTTATTCTTCTCAAGGAAAGCAGGTACTCCAGTAAAACTGGTTATTATGAAGTGGTGCACCTTCAAGACAAAAAAAGTAATGACCACTATAAGACTGAAAAGGAAAGTGCACTAGAAACTTCCAGCACTCAATAACCCACTCCTGTTATTCACTACCTGACATACCTGACAAGTTATTTGTTGGTATTCTGCAAACTGGTAAGAAAATATGGACAAGGTTGAGTTAAACACACAGGCTGCAAAATCCAATAATGGACTTAACTGGAATAGTCAGAGAAAAGTCTCTGTGCTCACTCATGGACAACAATTCACAAGGGTTTATACAGTAAAAAAAGAGAGAAAAGGCACATCCAAAAAAACGTCCATTCAAAACCTTGAAGTATTTCATACCAATCCCTAAATATATTAAATACTGTACATTTAGTTGTAATTTTACTTTTTATTGTTTCAGTTTCTTTTTATTTCAGCTAGTTTATAGATATCACTTTTGTTATTAACCCCATTTAAAGATACCATTCTTTTGCTTCCAGGAAACAGCTGTGAGCTGATTCTTACATAAGCAGGATATGTTAGTGCCTGAGATGAACATGTTCTTAACTTGCTAAATGTTATGCATACTATAAGTAAAAATAAAAAAAAAAAACAAAAACAAAAAAAAAAACCACCTTAATTCATATTCAAGATCACATTCAAGTTTTTAGCATTCTCATATAAGACAAAATATCTTCTCTTCAAAGGCCATTATGAATTTTTTCAGCACCTCCATTCCCACTAGTCTGCCATTCAAATATCAATCGATTCTAAAACCAAAAGCCTTGCAAGAATCACCAAATATCACTACAGACAGAACTCTAAAGCACATCATTTAATCTAACAAAAAAAAAAAAAAAAACAACAAAAAAACAGAGAATCACTCCATTTACTGCTTTTCTGAGGGAAGCTGTCATAGCAGGGATGAGTCACGCTGGTTTATCAAAGATGTTCCAGATCAGGCCATCTCCATTTTTATAGAGCTTAAAAGATTTTCAGTAGGTATTTGAATACCTTATAGCAAATATATTAATGTAAACTAGCTTAAATTGCCATAAGTAAAGCTAGGCTGTCACACTACTGGAAACAGAACAGCAAAGCATGATAAGCAATGTGAGAGAATTTTCCATCAGTATGCCAGAAAGATTAAAGAAGAGAAATACACATTAACAGCATGTGTACTAGTATAATTCACGATAATAAAAAAAAAATATCTCTGGCCTTTTGAAGTGAGCTATGGGATTCAGAAAAATTATCCTCTCTTTTCTTTATATGTTACATTTTTTCTATAAGTTTCCATTCAGAAGCTTGTACACTTAACTATTTAGGGGGCAGGGGTGAGTTGCCTGTAATTTTCCTTTTTATCTGAGATTCAGAACTGGAACTAAAAATAAGACTTCCTCCATGACATAAGGACAACGTAAAACAGAACTAATAGGTCGCCAAGGCTAAAAAGACAAACAAAGACAAGTCCAATCAGCAAATGAGAAAGGATGTCCCTTTCCACAACTAATTTCCTTTGATTATGAATCCTATTTTTCTTTCCTGCTCATGACTCATTTACCTGAACGAGTCTACGTGCCAAATAAGGCTTTGCTACTGTGTGAATGTGTTCATCTCCCCCTTTCTCAAATTCTGCATACATCGTTGTGGTTTCTGCTCTGTGTCCTATAAAGTCACATACATTTATATGCAGTATATATGGACAAAAACAGTTGCAGTCACTGCCTAATTAAAATAAATAGCCCAAACCCTACGAAGAGAAAAAGAAGCCTGGCTCTGTATATTGTTGTGTAGTCAGGGGGATGGTGGCAGAAACAAACAGGGATTGACAAAATGCAGGATGACAGCCTCCCACCTCAGGAAAACCACCACTGACCTTTGGGTTGCTTCAAGCAGTTAACTGCACCTTGGCAGCACGTTAAGTGTCTGAAAGGCTCCATGAAGTTTATAATTCTAAACTACTCCCAAAAGGAGTTAATTCATGTTCATACTGCTAGAAGCACAGACAAGTGCATCTGGAATGCTGCTGGCAAAGTGCTGCAAGCTGGTCTGGTTCATACAGCAACCAAATGACTTAGACCTGAACAACTGTCCTATCCATCACTACTAGTTATTGATGGCTCCCTATGCATGTATGTCAGTGAGAAGAAAAAGGTCTGCTTTAGGCAAAAAAGCTCACCAGTTCTTTTCAAGTCATATTCCACATGCCACGTGTAACAATGGAAAACACCACAGAACAAATGATTATTTTTAGGGACTACCTCCATCTTTCTACCACTATTAGTTGCATCAACTTGATTTTTTTTTTTTTTAATTAATACAAAATAGAAAATACAATGCTGTTTTGATAAGGAAAGGAACACAGCTGTAGATAACAGGGGCAACAACATCAGTGGTAAATGCTGCCACAGGTAAACGAGAAAAGTAAACTTCAGTGATGAATTTGCACAGACAGTGGGAGTGAAATCCTCATTATAGTAGTTTCAACAGCTGCCAGTCTTTGTCAGCAATAAAGTTGAACCTTAAAAAAAGAGATTTCAAAACCATGTGTTCTGCTGACTACCCCAACATTAATCAAGCAAAGGCAGTACAGCTCTATATGTACATATTGTGATCAGAGGGACAACTGAGGGTAAACCCAAAACAAAAAGTCGGTGGTTCACAGAATGGATAGGCAGAACTGACCTCCGAACTTAGAATTAAATCATTCCAGGTGAGCATAATCTTCCATAAAGATTATTATACTAATTAACAAATCAATACTTATATTACTTAGCACTATTATTAGAAGAACTCTCCTCCGGGTATATTTAGGCAGTGTTATCTGCATTACTATATAATTTTCTACCTATTCTTATTATCAACAGCTGTCCTCAGTTAACTTGCATTGTAAAATTTTTTTTAAATGTGCCAGTGTACTAAATATAAACAGTAATAAATATCTCACACAGCATGGAAAACAGCATTTTTTTTCCATTACTGTATCACAGGATCTCCTATTCTGAATTGCATCCATGACTTTCATTTCAATACCATTATGCTACAAGGTGTTCACAGAAGAATTTATATAAAAGCGCTGCCCATAAAAATCAGTGCAATACAGAAACATCAGAAGGTTGCTCTGGAATAGAAACCCTCTGTTAATCCACAGACCAAGTTAAAAAAGATGGCAATTGAGTAAATACTGGTACACATCCTAAAAAAAAAACCTCTACCCTAAACCGGAGGAAAGAACTGCCCTGGTGCAGTATTCCAATGTAGTATTTCCTTCTCATATCTGCAAACTCCTTTGTGGTGACTGTCACATTATGCCACCATTTGTTGAAATTATTCCTGAAAGGAAAATATTCAAACTAAAGTACCAACCCTTCAATACAACTCATTCTCAGTGAGGAGTATAAGGTCTGCAAAGCCCCATGTTCACTAATCTCTTGACACAAACACTGGATCTCAGGAGGAACACGATCATCCTGCTGAAGGCACCCTCACACCCTTGAGAGGTGACCAGGGGCTTCACTGGGCACATGAATGAGTCCATGAGTTCCATTTGCTCCTCACCATACAGGACATGGTAGGGAGACAACCTCCATGGCACTGTGGCGACTCAGACTGTCAAGCAGAACACTTGCAATGACAAAATATTCAGTATTTCTTTCAGTTGAGGATTAGTGGACATTTTTTTGAGGGAAAGAACAAGATAACATAAACAACAAATTGTTTACCACACTTCCACATTCCTGCAGGTCAGTAAACTTTAACAAATTATTTCTGACTTGACACTAAAATTAGGTTTATATCAAAATGCAGTATCTGCCTTCATGAAGTCTGTCAGACACGCAATAAACCTCTCAGAGGGGCTTCCCCCCCACACACAAAATTTCCCCCATAGCAGTAGTCTGCAGAAGTCAAACCATTATTACTAATCAAATTAAAAATGTGCTTTTCTAAAGATCTCTATAGATCTCAAGCTTATACCTAATGGTTTCTGAAATCATAATAACAGCAAATAAATCAGCCTTTTTAGCATACTAAATAATTTCAAAAACAGAGAATTGCAAAACCCTTGTCCAAGACGGCTGAAAAAAACCACCCAAGACTTCCTTTAAGGATCACCTCACTATGACAGCATTACCAGATCAGGGCAACCCTGCTTCTTCGGATCATCAATCTAACATTCACCTCTCTTGTTCTACAGCAGACACAGCAGAAGCCAGCAGAGCCCTCTAATTTAATTTCTGCACAAATTCTCTGCCAACTAGATATGAAAATTGAATTTAACTCAAAATCCCATGGGCTACTCTGGAGAAAAAAGAAATGCATGTAGAGTATTACATATTCAGGTCATAACTATAGACAAGCACTTGCTTCATAGTAGACTAAGTTTAGAGGGTTGAGGAGATACCATTTCTATTCCGTTTTTACTACTACTAAAGAGATACTTTTTCCCTTTATTAGCAAAAACTACTTATGTTCATACACTGCCTAAATGTTCATGATTTCAAATTATTGCCCAAGATGCCATTTTCATAATCTATTTTTCATTAAATTCAAAAGCATAATTTTTACATGTTGGTTAGTTGTTGCTGGGGTCAGATGAGAGTGGTTTGTATTTTGTTCTGTTGGTAATTTTGGGGGGAAGGGGATGTGTTTAATCAGGTTTCACTGTCCACTCCTTGCACAGCCACTTCTGTTTATAACATTTCAGCACTTTGAACTTCTCGGCTGAAGTGAATTTCTGTGATAGACTTCTATGATAAACCCCTTATTTTTTAAGCCTGATGAGGTACTCAACTGAAAAAATATGTTTATACACAATATATATACATACAAAGAGAAATTTTTGTTCATAAACTAAGTGAAAAAAATCCAGGTTGATTTTCCTGACTTTGCTTTCAACAGGACAGGCAATACACAGGCTAATGCAACTTCTGACCTGTTAACAAGACCTCCTTTTTTCCACACACATTATGTATTCCACACTAATTAAGAAAGAAAGTTAAGATGCACTCCGT
Organism: Regulus satrapa; assembly: GCA_013396955.1. NCBI lineage: Eukaryota > Metazoa > Chordata > Aves > Passeriformes > Regulidae > Regulus > Regulus satrapa. Next base: position 265,450 of record VWZN01012404.1, on the reverse strand, counting down.
GTAAGGCAGTCTGCTTGCCTTGAGAATAGGAGCTGCACTTCATCTCCTCTCCAATCAATAATCCATAAACTGGGGTTGAATGTGCAGGCTGTTTGCCAGTCAGCTGTAGCTGAGATCTCTTGTCTAAGCCTTTCCTTTTCTTTCAATCAGCTCTGCCCAAAGGAAACATTTCAGATGAATAAAACAAAACCCCAGGAATTAGAGTACTCTAGTTTGTCATTTATTCCCCTGCAAACCAACATTTTTCACACGCAGTGAACCCAGATTCCAATGAATCCTGAAAAACATCCTGTGTAAAAACATTATTTTTTCCAGCTTTCCATTAGAAATGGGCAGGTTCACCATGAAATGCAGAACCACACACAGCGCCACGTGTGAAAGTTTAGGTTTTATTTTCAAAACTATTAAATCTCTGGAGGTTTATGTATTTGCAACCTTTCAACTCCACAGGTTTTCATTAAGTACAGAAGGCACACAAAAGATTTCTGTATGCAAATTTCTGTACCTTCAAATTTACATTAAAATTTAATTTACCACTGCACAGGCAAATTCAGAAAGTTTTCTTTTAAAACATCACTTCAGCACACTTGGTTTTTAAACTCTGCCATCCCTGAAGCTATTATACTTGGCTTTAATTAACTACTCAGGCTAGTGAAACCTTTTCCAATTACCTCAGAATATATAGACAGCTATGCAGAAACTGTATTTTATTTTTTAATAGAGTCAATAGAAAAACATAAAAAGGAGTAGAACAGCACCCTATTGATATTAAAATTATCAAAGAAGACGGAAAAGTCTACTATTAAAAGCATAACAACAAGACGTACACCTTTAGCTCCCATACCAACAAATCTCTTCAAAACAAGATTTCATTGGGAGATGCAAGCGTGTGTGTGTGTACACACAAGGCATTACATAGCAATAGCTTGAATTGTAATGAACACTTGATCTTTCCAGCTTACCTTGAGATAAGAAAAAGGGATGGGAAGCAGTCTTACAAGTCTTTGTTTTAAATTTTTAATTTAAAAAGGAAGTCTCAACTGTAATGACAAAATTGAATCAACCTATGAATTTAAATAATTTGTTAGACCCTGTGCTATGGTAAATTTAATTTCTGACGAACAGATTTATTTCAGGGTTTTAAATTCACTCAGAGAATTTCAGTGAAGTGTATTTCCATTAAAGAGAAGTTTTTTGGAGACTCCTGCTTTTGCATTTAGCCATGCACCCCCAGTTAAGAAAACAAAGTTGGCTTACAGATTTCTTTTTATCTATTTTAATACTCTCCAAGCAACTAACAGAGTAGCAACATGATATAATTTCAGGTTTTTAAATGCATCCTAGTGCTAAGACCAGATCTTATTTTAAAAGTAAACACAAAGAATATGAAAGGGCAGAACACAACTTTTACTGAGATTTATGGTCTGTGAAATATCTACATACAATATCTAGATTTACAAAACTAACTTCTGCATGTAACTGACCTGCCTCCTGGTCTAGCACTTCTACCTCAACAATAAATCTAGCTTATCTGTTGTTACTCAATTTGTAACTTTGGAAATAGAAATAAGTGCAGATTATCACTACTTATTTCAGTGGAAGTCCTGCCACAACTACTTGTTAGTTTTAGTTCCCACTCCCTCCCCACACCTCCAGCTAAGACCTGAAGCATGGTATTCTTCAAGACCAAAGATCTAGCACCCCAACTCTTGGTACTGATTCTCAGCACTGCCACTTTCTACAGAGGTGTGGATCTAAGGAGGGACACAGAGCATGTCACACATTTGACATGTGTCACACATGGGAGAGCAGCAATATAGCTGCTCCATCAGGTTGTGTCAGATTGTACTAAAGGTGTATAAGTGGTGATCTGTGTTTTGGGTTTTTTTAAAGAGGCCAGTTCCTGCTCTAATGGTGAAAAAAACCCCAGTGTTTACACAAAGAAAATGGGGAAAGCTTTCAATTACAATAGGTTTCAATGAGCAATGCATACAATTTTTATATTTTTTTCCCCAAAGAGAAATAGCTTAGAAGAAAATCACACATTTCTGTTCACCTCCAGTCTCTCGCAATCTCAACCTGTGACAGAAGGTTTCCATTTTAAATGGAAATACTGGTGGGGTCATGGGAATTAGGGATCTCCCAGTCTTCTCAGATCTAAGACACCCTGCAGACATTTAGAGCTGCACTGAGAATCATATCCCAAAGAGATGATTTGGATTGTAATATAAATGCATAGCAGGATGCACATCTCCATGAGGCAAACAGCTAAGCCTGTCAACATCTGCTGCAGAGAACCTAACCGTGGGTAAGAAGCTCTACAGATGCACTTGCCACAGGATGTAAATTAAAAGAATTAAAATTCATAGGGCACAACACAAGCATAAAAATAAAGAAAGAGGGACAACATTAAATCTAGGAGAAAAGATCAGGTTTTATATTTTCCAAATGAGTTCATGCTCATAATTCTAAAACACTTGCCACCAAACAAGTCATACATACTGCTGGCAGACAAATATTGCCTTTGGGACACTAACTTCTATTTTTGATTTCTAGGGCATTGTTCTAACCAGTGTGCAGAAAAGGAGGGGGAAATTCCTTAAATGAAGCCCTACAAAATACTAAAGCTGTTCAGCACTGAAATCATCTCTGGCTGTAGCAAGAAGGAGACAACGCGTTTCTTTGAGAAACAATTCAGTTGCCTGCATAAGAGTTGAAGGCAAGCAGCTGCTTTTACAAACCTCCCCATCACACCCCACTCAGATTGCTGTATTTTACATAGTGAAATAGTGATGCAATTTTGCTGCTGTGGTTGCACAGCATGTATGCAGCACCTATGTAGATAACACGGCCACAGCACTGGAGGATAAAGCACTGTACCACCTAGTCACAGTTACTCAAAACATACCTGGCAGGAGGGAGACCAGTGCCCCTTTAGACTGGAGCTAACCCAGGAGCAGCAATCTGCAAGATTTTATTCACTGATCAAAAGTTCATTCCAAAAGCAATGATTAAAGAGACTATGCTGGGACATGGCAGTCTCAGCCATTACTTCTATCCCCGTTACCAGGTGTAGTATAGAAGAAATACTGCAACCCAGCGCAAAAGAGGAAAAGGAAAAAAAAAACAAAACAAAACAAAAAAAAAAAAAAAAAACCCAAAAAAACCAAACCAAA
>VWZN01012404.1:221574-262254 GCA_013396955.1 Regulus satrapa | reverse complement strand
AAAACAAAAAAAAAAAAAAAAAAGGAAAAAAAAGTTAGTACATGACAGTGTTATTAAAAAACACAACTGCAGCCACCCGCCCTCCAAATGATGCTTTATCTGTGTAGAGAACACCTGCTCCCCCAGGCAGGATGCAGCCAAAAACTTCACCTGGGGAGAAGCATCTCCAGCCACAAGAATGCTGTGCAATATTTCTGAATGTTTCCAGTTCCAAGCAGCATTTCTGGAGCAGCCAGCTGCTGGGAAGAAAAGGGCTATACCTGTGACTTAGATACAGCCAGAGTCCAGTGCAACACACAGAGGAAATATGAAGTCCAAGCAAGTATTTTGTCAGTTAAAACACTTCTAAACAAGATCTTAACTCATTTTAAAATAGACAGCTCTCTTCTTATTTATATTTCAGTGTATTGAAGAGTATATTTTTTTCTAACAAGTTAAGGACTTTATGTAACAAAGCTTAGAATAAAATCAGAGTAATGTTTCATTATCTGCTGTAAATAACAAATGATCTACTACCTCAGAGCTTTCACTGAACACTGGTCTACTAAAAATTCAGGCACAGAGCCAAATTGTGGATTTGTGAATATGCATGTGCCTCTCACCAACCTCAGTGTGAGCCACGTGAATGAATCTTTAAGCCGAAGTTGGCTGTAATTCATGTTTTAAGCCTAATGAACTGGTAATAATGAAATTATTTGCTCCATTTTTGTCTTGTATATTTAATAAGACATAGTAACAAAAACAAGATTAGGTAAAAGAAATGCAACACAAAAAAAAGCAAGCTACTCACTGATATTCAGTATCTCTGGTAAAATCAAATTACTAGACAAATGTTGGATAAAAACCACCCCAGAAATATGGTTATTAATTTTTTTTCTTTTATATTTTCTGTTTTGTGCTGGATATAATTTAAACTGTATATTTAGTGCATATAAGAATAACTTAATACAAACCAATTCAATTTGCTTCATTTGAGTTTAGTTTACCTTACTACACAGCTAAAGAAAAAAAAAAGACAAACCCAAAACTATTAGCCAAGTACCCCATCAGCCAAAAGAATCAGGGCAGAACAGTGAGAGGGACTGGCAGATAGTAAAAATAGCAGCAAGAGAAAAAAAGAAGAATGAGGATCAGATGGAAAAAGAGCTACATGCCCAGTGTAAGGAAGAGGCAAAATAGCAGGTAGCAGATGTAACTCAACTCTCTGAACAAAAGACATGAGACTGAATTACTCATACCATTGCTGCATCACAGCTTGACTTCCATAGGTGTGCTTTAGATATTTTATATCTGCGCACACACACACACACTCGCCTAACAGGACAGCTACCCTGCTCGAAGCTGCTACAGAAACCAGTTCTCAGCATGGGATTGGACTCCTGGGATACAGACTGTGCTCCCAATTAGGACTGCACACTCCTTGTTCCATAAGGTACCCCACCTATATTCCTTATTTCTAATACAGATCTGTATTTCATTAAAGAGCTTCAACAGCACTCAATATAGTGGCTTAGCAAATCTACTATGCTTGGGATTTGCTGGTTCTTTGTTAAAGCAAACTAACAATATTTCTTTGATTTATTGCAACTCTCATAATAAATCTGACAAACTGCTGCATTACTGCCATCCACACTCATCTCAACCAGTAGCTTCAAATCGCTTCCATTGATTTCTAAATAAATATATTTTAAATCACTCCCCATTTAATGCCCCCTTGAGGAAGTCTTGGCCCATATAAACACAATTATTCCTGATTAATTTATAGAAACTAATTTAATTGAATAAGTAATGAGTTTCTTTTCCCAGTTGGGTAGGAAAACTAAAACAAAATATGCATGCATCCCTTGAGAAGAAGCAATAGAATGATAATAGTTATAAACTAGGGACTTCTTATTTTTGTGTCTATAGTGGAAAGTAATTTTTCAAAAGCTACTGCACCTCTGTATTTCTCATGTGATACCAGAACAAATCTGCAGGTGACATTACTTCTATAAGAAAGCATTTAAGTGAAGATCATTAGGACAAGATCCAGGATCAGTCAACCTCTGAGACAGAACTCAATCACCCTTTCTTGAAAGCAAAACAACACTGCAAGATGAACCAAGCAGCATATTCCTTCCTCACCAGCACCAAAGGCAGTTGTGTTTCCCATCACTGCTCCCAATAATTTCAAGTAGCTCTTCCAACATGGATCTAAGCACTCTCTTCCTTTCTTTCAACAGCACTTGACAGCTGAGGCAAATTTAACTGAACTGAGATTTGGCTGCTTCCATGGATTCTACTTCAGTGCTATATTTACAAAAGTGAACTTGCTGGAAGTTGCTAAAAGGATGAAAACTACTATAGCAAGGCTTCAATATTACTAAAACAAACAGGCAAAAGATAGACATCTGCTGCAGCAGATGGGAAAAAGAAAAGGACACGACCCATTTGCCAGCCTCGTGTTCTAATTGATCCACTCCTGGTTGTTTCTCAAGTTGAAAAAAGCCTCCACATTCTGACAAAAATGTTATAATTGGCTCTCTAAGTCTGCTTCTTCGGGGAAGGCAAGGTCCCTCTTCATCACAATTTATCTTGATTGGTCTTCCTGCTGTGAGCATCCCTAATTCCTGATCCCTCCAGCTGTGTCCCTGCTTCCCCTTCATACTCCTGAAGCTTGCTCTACCTGAGCAAGTTCATTGCTCTCAGGAAAAGAGTCTTTCCTCCCCTCAAAAGGGGCTGTTTGATCTGACCCAGACTATCAAAACCTGCACTTCACTAAAAGATGGTCTGACCTCTTGCCAGACACACCCTTCCCAACAACTGGTAAGGTACACGTGGTAAATAATGCACATATCAACATTTCTATTGGCTTGAGGGTTTGACTGAAGACACCAGCATGGACAGCTCTCCTTCGGCAACCCTGACTGGTGGGCAAGTCCCACATCCTCCCTCAGGAAGATATGTATCTCATTAAATTAAAATAATCTATACCAAGTACTGACGGGAGCATAACTGTAACAGCCTGGAGTCCACATGGGCTCCAAAACTTGTCTCCAAGCAGCGCCCAGGCCAAGCAGAGCTCTGCATTGCTGCGATCACTCAGGCTGACCAGTTTCAAGTTAGCAACACTGTCCCCAACAGCTGCAGGCCCACCCATAACTTTCAGCAAAGGCAGGCAGTCTGATTATTCAGAACACACAGGTCTCCCACGAAGAGCAATTTTCACAAGGTCTACAGAAAAACACAGTTCAGTACCTCCTTTCCTCCCCACCCAGCTGCCAAAGCAGCAGGCATTTCCTTACAAACACCCTACTGAATTTCTAAAGATGGTGTGCATGTATAAATAGAAGTGGTTTGGCATGATGAGATGGCAGGGAGCAAAACTGCCTCAGTGCAATTTGCAGCACTGAAGAGCAGCAGTCTAACTTTAGGTCCGACATCTGAGTTCAAAATTGCTTCCCAACGATGGAGGACATACTCATTCCCGAGTATCTTACAAACTTTAAAAATAATTTGGAAACTGTGAGAGATTTTCTGCAAAAGCAGAGCAAGGCAGCTCATTCCCAAGGGTCAGAAGATGTTAGCTTGCCATTAAGGAAAACTACTTCATCAGTCCCAGAGTTATTTTTGTAACCTGTAACATCCACTTCAGTTTATTATCTGGTATAAGTCCCTTTTACTGTTATTGATTAATTCTACCCATCTTCAAAAACTTCATTTAAATTCTTAAAGAGGAAAAAAAAGGCACTTCTCTGGAGGTGTTCATGTGATTAAAGGGTCTTCCTCATTTTGAAATACCCTATATTTACACAGAATCTTGAGGGCAAAGGTTACCAGTACACATTTCACAGACAATTATGTAGTGGCACAAATAGAATCTATTAGAACCATGTTCTCAAAGTCATCACTTTCTGTACCATTTCAATGCATAAACCAGAGCAACACAGACAGTGACTAGTACCACTCATAAACAATACTCCCAACATTAGAAAAAAAAGAAAAAACAAACACCCCAAAATCTCCTAAGATAACCAAATAATTGGCTAGGACACCAAAACATTGACTTAGCATTTCACTGATATTGGTAATTTTATCTTTTATCCAACAGAATTGCCTAAACCCAAATCCTCCCAGCAAGCTCCGTTACAGCAAACAACTACACGCTCTAAAGAATACCACTGGGGGATGCTAATATTTTAGAAAAATGAGGGGAGAATTCAGTCTGAAGACACAGAGCTGAAACTGCTGCAGAGCTGAGACCCTCCAAACCTAACAATCTGTGCAGCACAAAGAGCACAGGATGAAAAGGGGGCCCCATGCTGCACTAGCAGAAATGGATGCACCTCTCAGGCATATTCATGCAGAGCCATGTCTCTTTCCTCAGCCTTTTTGTGTTTAAAAGTACAATTCCCTATTCATTTTCCTCATACACATTTGCATGACATGTTTCATAATACAGGATGCTGAAACATAGCCAATATTTACACAGTTTTTATTTCTGCTTCTGAGAACAGGAGCTGATAAGCTACTTTTTATTTCAGGTTTTGTTACTTCCAATTTCACACAGTGCAGATAAAACTAATCTATATGTCATGCAAGGAGCTAGGCCAGATAACAAGAAAAAAAACATTAGCTATTCTAGTGGCAGCATTATGTAAGTATTTGATGATGCATGTTATTGCCTCAGCTGGGCTCCTGCCAGACTGGTAATATTCCTGTTTCAGGTGACCTGTGCAAAAAGGAACCATAGATTTAGGTATGGATCTGCACTGGAAACCTACTGCAGCAATTAGCTGGTACCATGTGGATACTTACCTTGCTAGTCAAGGACACCTCTTCCTCAACAGGTGAGCAGCCAAGAAACCAGGCACAGAAAAGTAAAGCAACCTCTTATCCAGAATCCCCCAGAAATTGAAGTGAAAGGAGGTACAATCACCACATTCTCAGCTGAGGCTCACTATGTCACACCTGATATCACAAGGCATTTCTGAAGATGGCAAGAACCAAATTACTACTTTTCACTCACTAAGCTTTGCCTCGAGAGAATTTTCTAGCTTGTTGTAAGTATCAAAGTGGCATACAACCAAAACTCATTTGATATCTAAGCAATCCCATGTCTACCTTTTAAAAGCCTTCCTATTTCGACTTAAGACATTTGCACTTAAGAATCTCATTCCTAACTCTTTTCAATGCTTTCTAAATATTCATGTCTTTTTTAGCCACACTATCATCAGCACTCTATGCTCATATTCCAGCAGCAGAAGCCACACATTTGCCACACTGCATACTCCAATCATTTCTTGCAACCAGAATTGTTACTCTTGTTACAATCTAACAAAGCACACTTGGCACACTTGCAATGCACATCTCAATCTTTTCTTATCAGTAGGCCTCTGGTAGCATCTAAGTTAATTTGAACAGCAACATCCTCCAGCAGAGTCAATTCTAGACAGGAATAAAGCAGACAAATTGCACAGGATAGCAAACACACAGGAGCAGGAAAACAGTCCTGATTGACTGCTCAACCCTGCAAAGTCAGGCTGCCTCTGTCCACCACTGCTGTGACCAAGAGGCTCAAGTACAAGGCAGCAGTGACTTCCCAGAGCCATGAAGCAGGAGCCACTGCTCCATCCTGTTCTTTTGCCAGCACTGCTACCCACTCTTACCTGTCTTTTCTTTCTCTTCTATCCTCGCCCTGGCACAAGCCACCAAGTCCTGGTTCATCAGTGGTGTTTCATCCCAGGATATCAAGAAAAAGCCTCATATCACAGCACTAGTGGCAGGATTCAGGTACTGCCTCTTCTCCTCAGGCTGGTCTCTCCAAGATTTTATTGTTAGCCTTTTTTCTTGCCCCTTAGCTTGTTCTTTTTCAAAGAAGTCTACTCCAAAACTCAAAGTGGCCACAACACACCCGTTGTCTGCCATTCCACGGTCCTTCCTGTTAATCTTCTCCTTTGCGGAATGTGCCTATTACAATTGGTCTGCAAACCACTCAGAGAAGACATTTAAGTTTCTGTGTACTAATTATATTATGACTGCACAATTCAAACAAAAATGCTTCTGCAATTAGATTACATTCAAGTACATATATATATATATATACATATATATACACACATACATGTATATTTATATTTATTTTAGCTTAAATGGAATGAAAATATACGTAGAGGTGTTTTAAAATCTATCTTTTTAATAGCAAGAGTTTGGGTTTTCTAGATTACCTCAGTTTTTTGATTCAGATCAGCCTTTCCCTTTTTCCCAACTAAGATGATCTTGAACTTTAAGTGGTAATGATTTGTAAGAAGCACAAGGAAGTTCCTGGAAGCAATCTGGAAGAATGGCATCTCTGACTTCATTAACAGTCTCCACCTATTCAGGCATTAGCATTCCTTTACTGTTCTAATGCTACAGGCTGCTGGTGGCTGTCAGCTCTTGGGAAGGCTGGCACTGCTGCTGTGATAGAGTTACTCTAAAGGTGGATGCCTTTTTTGACACGTTCTGTGTTATTTTAGGCACTCCCATTACATTAGTTCCATTACACTCTCATACATTAGCTAAAACCAAGCCCAGAACAGCATTCTAACACAAATATACTTCCTGAAGTAGGTTTTCATAAAAATGTAACTTCGACTATCTGTAACTGCTGTCCTCCTATACATTACAAATGGGACCAAAAATGCCAGCTGAATCCCTCCATGATGCCTGATCAGGAAAGAGCCAATGCTGTCAGGGCAGTTTTTGACTGGCAGACAACCACGCCAGGGAACTGAGCTCCAAGCAAGCACCAATTACTGCGATGGAGACTTTAACTCTCCAAACACAATGAAACCGGATGCGCTTGACAGACAATTAGGAATCCTGCTCTTGAACGAACACTGATCTTCCACTCAATGCAAAAACTAGGCCAAATCCATCATCAAAATATGCTTGCTATCAACAGCCATAGGCAAGAGACCAGCTTCAGACAGAATCTGTCCTATTCTCAATAAAACAACGCACTTCACAAATATCCCACAGTGGCAATTGAGAAGCTCACTGCATGTCTCATGTCAGCTGCTCAGGTACAGGCTTGTGCTGACCAGAGAAAATCCACTTCCAGGACAATCAGTCGCATAATAAAATGAAGGATTCCTAAGCACAAATTCAAGGCAACCAGGGCAGCACAAACGTTTTTCTTCAGCCATGCTAGAGAGAAACTTCACAGTCACTCCACCAGTGATATCTGACATGATGCATCTTTGCAATAATAGGAGAAAGCCATCAATTAAGAGACTGTCCCTTGAATTGTTTTTTGTAGTTGCATATCACAATCTAAAAGAACTTGATAATATAGACCATTCAATCTGACCATCCCACCTTCTGCACTGGTGAAATCCAGGGAATTGTCTTCAGTATCCTTAAAGTCATGATTGCATGGAAGTCTCTTGTTTAATTAACAAGAAGCTCTTTTTTACTTCCAGGGGTTAAAAAAAAAAATCCTGCAGGGCTTAAACACATGAAATATTAGCCAAAAAAAAAAACCCAAAATCTATTTTGGAGAAGCTGTCAGCATTTCTGTACTCTCCTTTACAAGGCAACTTGCAGAAATTCAGCCAAGTAGTATTAGCAGAATCCATTCCAAAGCTTTAAATAAATTAACCAGCATGTTAAAGACTACTCTTCCAAGGCTAACAGTGCCCAGTGCTGCAAGCACACAGCATAACCCTCATCCACATCCAGGTGTTTGTCAGCACACCCATTAAATGAACAGCACTTCACTTATCATAAAGCAGCAACCTGGTTTTCTCTGATTCATATCCAGGTACCCCATTTTGAGGTGAGCAAATGCTGATAGTGTCTTGGTTTTATGAGCATGCCTTTTCTTTTCTTACATTTCATAAGTTGCTCACATTCACACATGTTTTTTCATTAGCCTCTCACAAGTACAAGTCTTTGCATTTTGTACTTCAGTGTGTTCTGAGCATATTACAAAGAGTGCTCTTAGCAACAGGGATACAGACTGATGCATCAAACTGCTTATGATGCTTTAAGTGCCTTTTATCAAACCATCTTCTGAGCTCTAATTTTTTTTTTAATGTTAAAAGGACATATTGTATGCATCAGACACAGTGACACTGTGTCATTTCCATCTCCTCAACTAGAGTCACACGCCACCGTGGCTATAAACTTCATATTGTGTTTTCTTTGTTGGGTCAGTGAGGGGTTTACTCATTCTGAATCATGATTTCATTATTGTTTCACTCTTTTCATTACATTCAGGATGAAATGCTAGCTGGACTAACACCAATGATCTGCAGGTATCTCCAAAAGCATTCTGATAACTATGGTTACATTAAAGCCAAGAAAGAAAAGATATTTCATGGCAGTCCCCAATAAATAAACAATGAACATCAGTGCCAAGGCATACCAAGAAAAACAGCACCCCCGGTGAAATAAGAATGATAAGTCCAGGATGGCATTTGTACTGGCAGCTATCCTAGTTATAGCATCCTGAATTAGGATACTGGAGAGTTCGATTTTGAATAAAACTAAATTAAATCATTAGAGTTAAAAGCACAAAATTGAACACTGCTAACTCAGATGAGCTTCAAATGAATCTCAGATTCCACATTTTACCTGAAATGGCTAGATAAAGTTTTTTCTTTTGAATTCATAAAATCCTTCACATCTCTTGTGTCCCTCATTCTCTTAGATCTACAACATAAATGAAAAAGCGCTAGATGCACTAGATGCTTTAAAAAAACATGATCTGGCCCTTTTTAAATATGATCAGAATTAAATTATCAGTTTAAATCGGCAGCAATAAATGAGAATCATTATCTGGCATTTGCCACTTAGTAGCCTGTTATATAGATTAGTCGCTTTACTATGACCCTAGATTGAAATATGCAAAAAAGAAAAAAAGGAAAAAAAAAAAAAAAAAAACTTAACATAAATGGCAATACTTGTTGCCTTCCAAAACTTTTACCTGTGTTAAAGCCCACACAAGAACACGGAATTGCAAAATCCCCTTTATAGCAGCAAACAACTCCCAGCACTCCTCTTAAAAAGAGCCAGATGCTTATTTCAGAGTTACCAGTCTTAATAAAATGTCAGCATGTCAGGCTACTAAAAAGCCCATTTTTCCCTTTGACCTACGTGTATGTCCCTACATATAAAAATGTGTATCACAATTGGTTTGAATTTCCTTAAATATAGTTTATGCAAAAAGAATGTAGATATTTACTCACCAGTTATTAATGATGAGTTTTCACATGCACCAACTTAGAAAAAATATTTCCTAACAGCCAACCTGTGCACAGAAACACAGCTGAAAGGCTTTTATGCTGCAATCCCAATTCACTGCAAAATGAGGGGTGGATGCAAATCACTAAAGAAAAATTAACTCTCCGCGTCATTGAAAAGGTTAATGAAATAAAAATTCTGCTTCATATGAGGTTTTATTAGAAATAATACTTCTTTTCCAACTGTATTATATNATATATATATATATAAAGCCATAAGTCTCACACACACTTTTTTCCATTCTATTTAAAGAAAACAAATAATTTTCTTCTGATATATAGATCGGAAGATCTATTACACAATCATTCAAAAAGGTAGCAGGCTTTTAAGCAAGTTTTTTAAATTGAAAAAAAAAAAAAAAAAAAGGTTGTGATCATGGAAAAACAGGATGTGAGGGAAAGAGGCAACAGTGACTTTGAGGGGTATTTCTTTCAAGAAAAAAATCCACAATGTTCCTTTATTCTGTACAGTTGTGCTTTAAAAAGCAAATAGAAACAATGTTTTTCTTCAGCTTTCTCTCCTCAAAAACATTCCAAAGATGTGTAAGCGTGGTATCACAAAGCCTCACTTCAGAAGAAGCTAAGCACAGCTAATAAGATTAGCTCTTGCCATGACAAAAAGCTACAATACCCTATATGCTACTTTTTAATGTAAGTAAAACAGATATAAATATATGATCTGTATGACCAAGTTATAAAGTCAGCATGTAAACACGAGCATAGCTAAAAAGCAAGCATGTCCATGTGTGTGACCTACGCTCATATCACCTCCTGAAAGAAGCACCTACTTGAAGGTCACCACTCGAATATTTAAGAGCAACTGAAACACAAGTTCTGCACTTGCAGCCCTACTTGAAGGAAATGCATAGTAAAGGAATTCTGTTGCTCTCCCCATATCCTCATTTTGCCACAAACAGTTGCTGAGACAGGGAGAGCAGTTCCACTTGTTCTGAAGTGCAACCCACTTGCCAGACATGAGACAAGCCAGGAACTCTCTACTAATCATTTTGGCTGAGTGTTTCACACAGGAATCAGCTTACACAAGCTCACCGGTGCTGAAAGAGCTGGAATCACTCCCCAGCTGCCTCTGGAACAGGTGACTCTCAAGATGAAAGAGGTTTCCATCCAAGGGATGCCAAGCCGTTCCTGGCACATTGCACACATACAAGAGAGTCACCACTACTGTCATGTAGATATTAAGTTAACATTGATTGGAACATATGGCACATGTCTGGCTAAAGCACAGCATGCTTCATCAGAGCATCTTCTCAGCTCCCCACAGCTCCACAGTCTGCATTCATGACAGCCTCCACTGCGAAGCTCAAGCCCAAAGGTCATCGCTCCGAACTCCCCCTGGAACAGGGCAGGACATTAACAGCACAAACACCACGTTACAGTGTCCTTAAGATTACCAGAAACCCTCCTGTGGAACAGCCAGGACTCCCCACCGCCAGAGTCACTGGTCTTAAAAAGCATTTTGCAAACTTTTCATCACCCTTCCATCACAAATTTCTAGATATTCTTCAGGTCCTTGCGTTCTCTGCTGTACTCCAAGAACAATCCCCAAGATCAGGAAAAAAACACCTTTGCTAATGAGCACATTGCTCTTGAAATAGGATTCATTCTGGACAGGTTGCACCTGTTCCTTTTCTCTTTTCTTTGTTTGGATTTTCTTTTTCATTTAAAAACCTTATATTAACACGTAAACATCACTTTCTTTCAATTCATTTGATGTGTCAAAGCTCAGTTAGTTAACAAAACCCCTTATTTTAAGGGCAGTTTCACTTTCTTCTCATACAAATACTCCAAGAAAATGCTTCAAGACTCTTCAAGCATTGTGTCCAAGGCAAATGCTGACTAGACTGCACATTTGCTAGTAATTTCTAATTGTACAATAACTTAATTTAATTTTAAAAATATCCATTCAGTTTAATCAATTATTAATATACAATGTTTAATATTTCACATACTCAAGACCGTATACCTTACCATAAGGTAAGCCCTAGTTTCTTTACTTCAGCACCCCATTTAACTACAGGAAAATTCTTCTGGAAACTGAAAGAAGCATCAATATTGCCATTTAAATGTCCAATATATTTGCAAATCAAATTTGAAAACCACCATAAAGAAAGACTGCAGAGACAAAGCAGTCCTCTTACAGATCACATCTTATTAGGACACTAGAAGATGGCCACCAAATGGAACTGGTGAGAAGCAGCAATATTGTGGAAGGAACACAGGTGTCCTATGGAGCACAGAGGAGAAATGAGGAAGTATGCACTTAACCAGCCAATTCCAATGTGACTTGGGAAATTCTTGCACCAAATCTTTTACTTTGAAACAGAGTAATGTGAGAATTACATCAGCCTCTATATTTATCACCACATGGATAATGTTTCTGTCCATCTTAGGCTAAAATTTCATAGACCAAAAAATTTGGTAACATTTTCTATTTACTCCACTGAATGAAGAGAAAAAAAAAAAGAACCTGAGGGCTTTTATCCTCTCCTCTTCAAAATGCCACTAAAACAACCACAGCACCTTAGACACCAAAAATCTCAAATTATTTATACACTTCAAGTGTCATTTATCATGTAGAAAACCTTCCTACAGGTACAAACTTGGCCAGATCAAAATTATACCCAGAAAAAAAAAATAGTGGTAAAGAGCAAAAAAACTGAGCCTCTTACAAGTACATTTTCTTGTATCTAGACAGAACAAACAGGTTTAGAGTACTGGCCCATAACGTTAGTGTGTTCTATAGAGGGGTTGATCTTTACTTGCTGAGGTTTTCATTACCAGCACTCGTCATCCCATAAACATTAGGACAGGCACACACAGACTTTTGGTGGAGTTGGTGATTCACCACCACATACATACTTTCCACCTAAGAAATGTTTGTTGGTGGGGCCCTTGTGACTCACCTCCACTGCACTTTCTTCCTCCTCATCACGGTCCCTTGGTGGGGTGCCGGTGATTTATTAACCAACAGCCCGTCATCTGAACGGGAGCAGTTTGCCAGATGACTACACAGTGACTCCTGCTTCCTGAGGGAATTAGCACTGTTCCTCCACACCAGTCTGTATGAGTGTATCATCAGTACTCACCACTGTAGAGTATGAAAGCTTTGGAAAGAGAGCTGTTCCACTACTGTTCGCATTCTGCCTTATCCTACTGTTTCACTGGAACACTGTGGTGAGATAACTACAGAATACTAACAAAATGAACGCTTCAGAAAACCAACAGCAGCACTGTGAAGACACTTCCAAACAGTCCAGGTTCAGGCTCAACCCCAGCGCCAGGAAAAGAATCTCTTAGCTGTAACATTTCAAAGTTAATGATGCTTACCAGAAGTCCAGTACCACACACTTTGTACTCACCAACTACAGACTCATCCTAACAGAGTTGTCTATTGGGGAATACGTCTTTTATTAAAACTATAAAAAGGAATCTTGAGGCAGAAGTCAGGCATTTTTAAATAAATAAACAAAATAATAAAATCAGAAGCAACCAAACAACCAAAGAAAAGCAACAAAAAAAACCCAAACACATACCCCACAGACAGCAAACTCCTAAAAAGTTCTTTCCTGGAAGAAAACCAGAAATAACTCCGAAGACGCCAAAGCATAGAGCATACACACAGAAGACTTGAAAACATTCAAATCCAAAAAGTGCTGCTCATACATACATATTTCCATGTAACAAGAATTACATTGTTTTTAACTAACATTGATGCTGTTATAGGGGATGTTCCTGGCTACCACACTCTCCACCTCTGAGATCCAAGTCTTGTGATTGTTCATATCTTAGCTAGTCAGTTGAAGATACAAAAGGTGCTGAAAGCTCCAGAAAGGAAAAGAAAAATAGGCTTTAGTCACAGTCAGCACTATGTACAGGAAGATGTTTCAGATAACTTTTTGAACTCTAAATTATTATTAGAGATTGCTTTTCTCCATGGCATCCTGTCACAAGCTTTGCATTTGCCCTGTGTTTCCAAACAGCTCTCATACAGACTAATTTCAAATATAGATATTGGCTAATTCAGTAGTTTAAAAAAATAATTTTTACTACCTTTTTATGTCATTTTATCTATGACACACTGTTTCTTTTCTCCTCAGCTGTAGAAATGAGACTATAGATCAGATCTCTAGTACCCTGTTCCACATTCTGCTCTACTTGAGTTTACAGCCATCAGCACTCTCCTTGTTCCTGGCTCATCTATGCCATGACAAGAAATTTAAACAGGTAGCACATTCTGTGCTGCTGTCAGTAGTGAAGAGCTACAGCTCAGGCATGGACTTAATAAAAATAGAAAAAAAAACCCCTTATGTCATATTACTTTGGTTGTGGTCCTCCTTCTGCGCTGTAGTGAGAAATTGATGCTATTTAAACTGAAGAACACTTTCTTTTCCATCATCTGCCAATCATTCACAGTTTAGATTAGCAATTACTTCTACACACATATATAAAAAGATCCCTACTGCTCTGAAATGCTAAAACTCTCTTTAAAACTTTTTTTCTAACAAGTAGGCCACCCTGCAAAAGCAGATACAAAGTCATGCTGTGTGCAAAAAATCCCCTATCCGTTACTTGATAACATTTGGAAAGCTAATTTCCTTATAAGTAAGTCACATCTTTCCTATTACTGTTAATTTATTTTCTCATTATGTTTGCACCCATATACTCAAAAGTACTGATCTACAAATTAAAAAAAAAAAAAAAAAAAAAAGAAAAAAAAAAAAAAAAGGCTCAGAAATAGCAACATGATTATGCTGCATGCTGTACATCACATTATCTCTTTGAAACAGGAGAATGTACAGGCACATATAAAAGGAGCTCCAAACCACTAGAAGCAGCCCTTACATCTTGAAGAGCCAATGTGTCACTGACTGCAGACAATGGAAGAGGTATCAGAAGTATGACCACAGTTCAATAAATCACAACCTGTACCTCACACACCCCTCTAGCTATAATAGGTTGCAACTGGAAAAATATGCAAAACAAATATTCCATAGGAAACTGAGCAAGAGCTTGCAACAGCCCACTGTCTCCAAAAACCAAAACACAGCCAGAATTTCAGTGCATTCCCTCTGACTCAAGCTGGCATCTAAAGGAAGAGGATGAATAAAACAAGTATCCACCTCAAAGGTAATAAGGAAGGAGGCTACAAATTCTCAACCAATTACTCAAACCTCATCAGGATGCGAGCCCATAGCTTCCTCCAACTCATGCCAGAATGGATATGGTTTTCCAGCTGTGTAGACAGGGAAACCCCCAGTGCTGCAAGCCCATCCCACAAAACTACTTTGTTTACATTGAGATTCAAGGAACAGGACCGAAGAGGCTGCATTTATAAAGAAATATTTGTGACAATTGAATGCAGATGGAGGTGGAGGCAGTATGGCTTTACCTCCTGTCGAGATGTCTTCTTTCTCCTCCTGCAATCAGCAGGCACAGTAGAAGCCCCGAGGCAGAGAAAGTGAGCGGAGCCTTCTGACTCAAGAGTACTCACAACCCACACTACACAGATAGCTCACCCCAATCCTGGCCTCCACTGCCACTTCAGATGCTGCAGGTTATCCTTTCCAGAATGCCCATCAAACCACCTCACATAGAGGGCCCTAGGAATGTGTAACATGGCTCGTGATCAAATGCAAAACCAAACCAGAGAAACAGGAACATCCTCAAATGCTACAAGTCTCTCTCTAGCTGGCTCTAAGAAAGCTTTGCTTCATCTGCACATACTCTAGTGCCAACTATATACAGAAAAGAAAGAAAAAACCTCAGAATACTGTAATACCTATCTATTTTACAAGGAAAAAAAAAAAATCTTGGAACAGAGACATATATATTGTAGCAGATGCATATCCCACAAAGCAACAAGTCCAAGATCCCTCTACATCATCTTTTCCTACTATCCATTTACTCAACTTCCACACTCATGCATGAAACCTGATAAATTTTAACCATTATTTTAAAATAAAATTTCTGACTGCTTGTTTTTTATGTCATTAGATTATGAAAGCCAAAGTGAGACACAAATAATTCAAGAAAATAAAAACTAGCACTATTTTAATTGGTTAATAATCAAATGCACATAAGTAGTCTTGTTAGTATCTTACTGTATATAAATTAATGGTCTACACAATTTTGAAGTTTTCTGGAACACAACACCAAAAGCTTGAACAATTAATTCTGAAGCATAAAATGCATTAATGTACTTTTTAAGTGCCCCTTGCACTGAATAAAACAACCAATTTATTTAAATTTGCTTAATTCCATTTCTTTCTTATTATTTTGTATTTTGTACCTAGATAAATTTTTGAGTCAGAATTCCTTAGCCTGAATTACACAAGAGCCTCCATGAAGCATACAAGCATTTATCATTCAGTACATGTAGAATTAGGCCATGCAGTCACTGCTAAAAGCAGCACTGTATCACCCAATAACTTTGTTTTCATAGCTTTACCCAGTGCATCTTTTGTTATGACAGCTGCAACATCACCTCATTACTCAGCCCTCTTCTCCCTGCTCAGCATTGCCTCCCTGCTTGCCTTTTGCCCACATCCATTCACACATGCCCTACTGCACTGGCAAAATCTGAAGATTCATATTAGCTGTGGTACTAGCATTTACTTTTCTCTTCCCTCACAATCAAGCTAGAGCAATTTGCTCTTCAGTAATACCAGTGCTAGAGTCTGCATCCTCCATATTATTTTTCAGCAACTGTACTTCCCTCTTAGCTGCCTTTCATCATCCCATCTGGCCATTAAAAACTGTCTTCTCTTGCACTAACAGAACCCTGAGGTTGATCACATTCCCCTTATTTATACATCCACATATTGTCTCTATACAGGTCTCCCCTGGATTTGCCTCTGGCTACTGGGGAGTCCAACTCATTAAAAATCTGGTAAAAGCACCTAAAAACACCCTTTCAGGACAAACTAGAACCAATGGTACCATCTTTTTCAAGTCTGGGATTTTGCAATAGAAGTAATTACCTCAAAGTTGGAAGGATGAAATGGGAAGTTTAGAGCAAAAAACATAGAGTAACTAAGAGAGAACAGGGTGAGATGAACCTTTGCATAGACATAAATTACTCCCACCCCTTGGGCAGAGGCTCAGCGAGTGACCTTGTAGTAGTACAGCTGGGAAAAGCAACTTTCAGAAGTGTTTCGCCACGTTGTAGGCATTGCATTTATTTCCTCACAACTGCATAAGCTAAATGAGGAATTTCAGAGACACATTTTAAAATAACTCAAAACGTTTTAGCATATTCATTAGACAGCTGTGTAAATTCTGTCTCCTGCCATTCTTCTGATCACTCCAACAGGAAATGCCACTCTGTAAAAGCTGGCACTTCTGCAAAGCAAATGTGATATTGTATCGACAGCAGACTAGTCAGTGCAAACCTCTGACTCAGTGCTTTTTGGCAGTTTCAACAGCTGCCTCAGGAACAGGGCAGTGAGGAGCCAAACCAAAGGTAAAAAACATTGAATTCCCTCCCTCAAGTTCAGAAAATCTACCCCCAACAAAAGCACGGCTGAATTGTAAGAGTTTTCAAAGATGGCCTGATATGCTTTGGTGCCTGCAATATTAAGATCTTCACGTAGATGCAGGCATATACAACAGCATTACAAGCACAAGAAGAGATGAAGAATTTTCTTAAAAACACAAAGATCCACAACCAATGCTTTTGCCTGCAAGAATTTATTGAACCTCAAGAAAAACATAATTATGTCTACTTGAAGATTTGTCTTAAATTGCATGCTTTACACTCTTCTTTCTTATTTACATGCACGTTGTAAGGCATCTTCCAATGCTGGATAGATCGCCAAGCACAGTTAATTCAGTACAAGCTAGCAGAGGCAGCTTTAAGACTTGAAAAATATAGCCAACAAAACCTGCAAAGCAGAGTTGGAAAGTTTTCACTTTCTCCTAAATAAATCATACTCAAGAAGCAAAACTTGATAGACAAGTTGAATATTCATATAGAACTTAGACATTTAAAAGATTTGCATGCAGACAGATTTTTGAGCCTTCGACTGCAAGTGTTTCACGATGAAATTGGCATGAAATAAAAATACAGTCTAAGTAACTGTATCAAAATGGCAAATCACAAAGAAGCCAGCCGTGTATGCATCCTCTCCACATTCACCACTTTAGCCTCATCAGTTATGATGAATACAGAAGGTGCATGTGGCTCAGAGCCAGGGAAAATCCTTCTCTTTTTTTTGCAGTAAACTCTTAAGTCTGAGTTTCCAATATCATAAAAAGATAAGTAACAGGAATAACATTACAGTTCATTTACTAGAATGCCAGAAGTCTTCCATAAATTGTTACCTTCCTAAATAAAGCTGGCAAAAAGCCCAGTTAAGATGCCATTAAAAATACTGAACAATGCAAATAAGAGAGAAGACTACACAGACCATGGTCCCTTGAAAGTCATAAAGAAACTATCCTTCACAGGCAAGTTTGTTAGAGTATAATGACAACACTCAATTCATTGCAGAACTTAGTCAGAAATTTTAAAGTAAGAACTCTAAGGAAGTTAGAAAAATAGTTAAACTAAAAGCTGAGAGGAGACCAAGTAAATGTAGTGGCAATGACATTGTCAGAATTATTTGGATTCCATTCCAAAACCACAAAGAACTCAAAATGTGATCATCAAACATAGGCCCAAAGAGACTTCTGTGGCTAGGCCCTATATTACCAAGTAGCCTTCAGAGCAATAAATCAGATAAATCCAGGAGTTTCTGCATTACAGCTGCACCTATATTCTGAGAAGTCTTCTGCATTGAGACTCTACTTCCCCAGGTACAGGTCCAACCTATTTTCCTCTCGTCCATGCTGGACCATGACAGTAGAGGACAGCACACTTCCTCCAGGCTGTGCCAGCTGTCACACAAGCAGTGTCAAGAGGACAAATCCCTGAGCAGCTGCAGCAGAACCCACCGCCCAATGCAGCACATTCCCAGAGGGGTTGAAAACAACACCCTACCTCCACCTATAGGCTTTTTGTAGTTAACCTATTCCTGCAGGAGCGGAAGCTCCCTGCAACAATAAACATTGCTCACCAGTAGGCTTTGGTCAAAACATGCTCACACAGTCTTGGATCTGATGCATACTTGAGGTAGTTGTGTTTTAAACAAATTAAAGACCAGTCCAGGCACTCAGATTTCTTGTTATCTCAATGTAACTGTGTGTGGTCCCAGGGCTTCACTCTAATTTAGATTAACCCCTTGTCCTCTTACTAAGTCAGAAGAGGGAAAAGTATTATCCAAATGTCTCAGGTTCTCCATTTGTTGATTTTCAGCTACTTAGTACTACCACCTCTTCTAAGAGTGCATTTTCTCCTCACTTACTTTAGCAGCTTCAGCTTCCCACTGCAGTACCATCCTGACATCAGCCTGACTGAACAAAAAAAAGCCCATTTGAAGTTTCTGAGGAGAGACAGCTGAAGTTACACTGACTGCCACAACTCATCTCCTGCCTCAAATGGGGTATGGCTTCTGCATCTCTCAACAAATAAGCCAGTAATTAGATATAACTATAAATTTAGCAGCTGCTAGTATCTCACACATTAATAAAAAATTAAATACGGCATTCTACAATCCCACTTAAACCAAATATCTAGCTAAAAGTTGTAACTACTCATCCATGAAGGCACACTCTGCTGTGAAGGGGGACTCAAAAGAGGCACCCAGTTTCATGTTCTCCAATATATGCAAGGACTGTGTTACATGGGGCTGCAGATGTTAGAGGTGCCAGTATTTTATCTTTTGGTCTCCAAAGATAAGCAGACACGACCACACCAGAAATACAATGAGAAATGGAGGAAGACTGGTGTTAGTCAGCTGTTTTAGGCGCACAGGCATGCTGAATAAATTGGTTTCTGGAGGCTCAGGATACTTGGAGATCTCCATTTAAAAAACTTAGCCCATGCTCAGAGCCTTATAGGGAACCAGGAGTGCTTCTGCCACCTGGGATTCACTCAGAAACACATCTAATACCATTAAGATGTCAATCTCATCCCTCTACAGCTTCAGAGTCTACCTCCACACTGTGACCCGAGAATTTCCATGCAGCGAGGCTATAAGGCAGGTCTCATAACTGCCACGCCTTTTTGCTTTTCCATGGCACCATAATTTTCTTTATAAGTATATAATCTACCTTTAATTTCATAGACCAGGGGTTTTAAAGACTTACAGCCTGTGCCTAAGTAAGGGTCGCCTCTTAATTTTCATTCCTTCTGTGCTTAGTTTTTGAAATTAATATGGGTGGTAGACCACAGAAAGAGATGAAAATCTCACAAGGAAAAGTCTTGAAGTTAAGTAGCTCTCCAACTCAACAGTTGCCAGAAAACATACTCTTTGAATCAAAAGGCCAGACCTCTCAATTACCTTACTTAGAAGTAAAATCAAGTAAGGCATTGACATTTATGATGAACAGGAAAGAAGACACTGTGATGCTTATATTACACTGTGGGATCACAGCTGTGCCAAGCTTACCTGCTTCTATTAAAACTCCAATCATCTAGTAAAGCTGAGAGCTGCAAGTAGGACCATCCCCACATTGGCATCATACAGGTTTCTCCTCTGTGATATACTAGAGTCTTGCCTTCTTTCGTAAGATCAAATAAAACTAAGAAATTCTGTTCATGCTTTTAGCTTGGAATTTACATACGTCGTTTGTATTTAGGAAGCCCTTCCATCAAACTCAAACTAAAATTCAAAAGATCCTCCCAGTACTGCTGCCCTTTCAAAGTTGTGTCATTTAAAAAGCTGTGTTTCTGAGAGAAATACAGCAATTACATATTTTCAGCTTCCCTTTTTACCAAGTAAACTGCTGCTTCCTGTTATGGACTTGAATTATGCTCATTTTAAAACAAATATTTCTTTCCTTTACTATCTGAGACCTAACTTACAAAAGGGGAACTTTGACAGCAGTTCACTAGCCTTCAAACACAGTAAAGAAATATAAGTGGCAATCTGGTTAAGTAACTGTTTTTCTAAAATCAGAGAGAAATATGTTAACTTTGGCTAGAACACAAAATTACCAGTCAAGTCAGCAAAATAAGTGTTGGGACAGCAAACCAAAACCAATGGTGACGTGTCACAATCTTCCTATTTACACTGGATAAAAAGAGCATACCGGACACTGGCCAAGCAAATGTAAAAAGAGTTCTTATTTTCTAGCAACTTTCCAATTCCAATTTTCAACTTCTGTCTAAGTCTCCCACCTCTGTACTGCAGTCAATCATCTTCAACAATGTGGTACCTGCTGCGGATTTTCCCCCTCTCTGCTCCTTGTCTTTGAAGACAAACTCCTTGAATGAAAACATTCAACCCCATGAAGGTTCATAGCTGCTCCTCTTCACTCCTTTTCTGCTGAAGTTTCAATCTCTTCCTTGTGAAGGCAGCAAAAAAAAAAGCTGCCAAATTTCCCTGTAGATAGCAATATTCCCTTCCATAAATCAGGCTGTGACTAACATCATTTCTGATACTGTTTGGTTTCCTGAAGCCTGAAGAACATTTTCAGGCCAGTCTTTGTCCCCATCCAGGACTCTACTTTCCTAGGCCAGAGCATTCTCCACCCTTCCACACAACTGCTGCATCCCTACATTTGTGGGATGTGGAATTCACACATCTTGGCCTCTAAGACTTTGATAAACTGATGCTAAAGTGCAATCCCTGGATCTCAGTCTTTTGCAGCAGGTTTTTGACACTCCCTCTCCTCCTGAACAAAGTTGCACAATATACATATTCAGAAGAGCACACAAGGGCAAAGAAGAAGCGTGATCTTACTTGAGTAATATAGACAAAGGAGGCCTTCACTGAAGTTGAAAAGGCAGAGTTTATGGGATAAAAAGAATGAGAAATCAATGTGGGTGGAGAAGTGAATAACGTTATGTAGGCTCTTATGTGGTCTGACATTGTTCATCTTCATACTCCTCAAAACTCAACTTTCCAATGAAATGCAGAATTTGCTTATTTTCCAGGTTCATTCACAGCCCTCAGTAATTACACGTGTGCATTTATGCTTGAGATTATTTTAAATTCTGAGCTTCTTGCCAAATTTCCTTGTGGGTAAACACCTTTAAGTACCTAAAGCCAAATTTGGGTTAAGGATAATATTTCTGGTTCCTCTTTTTTTCCTGGAGTGCTTCCATGTGCTCATACACAACTGCTACGCTCCACTTAAACGATGACTGATGTTTTTCACACCCATACGCATGTTTTTCTGAGATGTACTGTGTGTGCCCAGCTCTAACTTCCTATTACTATGTAACATACTGAAATTTTAGCAACTGCTGTTGCATTACGTGTAGCTAGTTTCAATCTATATTTTACAGTGATCCCAGAACAACTAATTAAGCATATGCTGTTTGACATTTCTTAGCAGGGACTTTCTAAAACAAAAACAAAAAAAAAAAAAAATTAAAAAAAAAAAATAAAAACAAAGAAAAGGCAAATTAAAGCTGCTCAAAATCTGAGACATCTACCCTGAACTTATGGGACACATTTTTTTGTTTAAATAAAAAACATTCTTCAAAGGAAAATACACAAACCCAGGAAATGATCAGAGCTCAATATACAATTTTTAAAATATATATTCATATAAGCATCACATAATCTAGCACTACCCCCCATGATCTGTATGTAACTAAGAACAAAATAGTATTTCTGGTACTAGGGAATAACAGCCCTGTAAGGCATAAAAGTACTTTTGGCTGGGTATTGTTTGGGGATTGTTTTTTTCCTTCATTAATTCTTCATCTCTGTGGAAAACTTCTGTTAGTCCAAGATTTTCTTTAAATGAAGAGGAAAAACTCATCTCCGGAAAAAGGCTACTCAGGGGATCACAAACCCCTGGCAATCTTCAGTTTTTAAACTCATTAACCTCCTTAGACTGCTACTGGGAGGCTTTCAGCACTTACAGAACTAACCAGCAAACCCTCTCAAAAGCTGAGATGTCACCAATGACAGCGAATGGCCTCGGACCTGGAGTGCTGGAAAGCCACCAGCTCTGGCCAAGCATTTGCTATGTTTACATTGAATTCTTGGACTAGATTCTGAATTCAGGCTTTGGCACAGGCCCATTTGTATCCTTAGTAGTAATAAATTATGCAGTTAAGACTATTTCATACTGTTTTAAGAACCTCAGCTGACAGTGCCTTCAATGTGAACCAAGAGTTCTCAGAACATCATGAAACAAGTGCTTCAGTCCTGATCAGATAAAATTACTTAAGTACAAGTTCAGATTTGATTTGACTGAGAGTACTTGCTAAACACACATGGAAAAAAAAAAAGTGACAACTCTCGTAAATCTAAATTATGTTATTTCTTTTTAGGAATGAGAAAATATCTCTATCACACTCCTTCACTTCCAGTTCCCAGGAAAGACCTACAGCTTGGGTGAGCCCAATATTGAGAGCCTCCATATGACTCCTCCAGCAAAACCTACATAGAGCTGAAGGTCTGCTTGGGGGCTGTTCGGGAAATTGTTGTAATACTGAGACTTGAAATAAGTCTGTATTATAATAAAACTTCATACTGACATGTCAGGAAGGTTCCCTACTGAGTAAAAATGAAAGGAATAAAAAAATGAGAAGCCCTGCAATTCCTCAGAGAAAGTAATATGCAGGCTGCCAAGGAAGACACACCCAGGACTAGATGGCTATCCACAATCATCATCCTGCAGCCCTACAAGCCTATCTCCCTTTTTTCCTGTATGATTCATACATTACCTGGAATTTATCATTTACTCCCAGCATCCATGCACCATTAGAACACCAGAGGGACTTGCACACAAACACTAAGTTGCATATCATAATGAATTACTTGAAGAATGCACCATCCCTGAACCCAAAATTACACAGAGAAAATACACAAAAATTATTTATACAAAGTTGGGGAATGTTCAACTCTGTTGAGTTGCTCTTTGCAAAAGGAAGAGAGCACTGGGTGAAGAGAGGAAAAGTGTAGGTAAAGAAACTGATGTTTGGCCACACAAAAATAAGTATCTTAAGTCTGTGATGATAGAAGTATTTCATTGGAGAATTACTCCTAGAAGCATTTAGCCAGTAAGACAGAAAAAATAAAACTTATGAAGCCCTGAACAAAAGCAATACAGCAAAGCTTTTTCTATGGCATCTCTTAATGCAATGTATCACAGTACTGTAATTTAGATTAGGAACAAAACCAACTGAGACAGAAATACTAAATCTCTGCTAAATAAAGTCCTCTGAATGGCTTTGGCTGTACAATTGTATAAATGCCACACACAAAGATTCCAGCTATAAGAACATTAGGATTTGAGGATTGCTATCTAAAAAATGACTGAAAAATAAAAGCCACTCCAGGTATTCCTACCAGAAGTTAAGTTTTTAAGTAGCACTGCCTAAAGAAATTTCCTCAACCTTGATTTCTTACTAGGAAAGTAGAAAGCAGAAAACTTCTGCTTTAGACAGTATTCTGTCAGCGAGCTGCATTTTAAGAACATGTGCCATGAATGTTTACTACTGAAGCTCTGTAGTAAAAAAGCTTCTTCTAAACAGGTTAACATAGCTACATTGTTAGAGAACTCGGGTAATCAATGTCATCTGGATAAATTAAACAGTTGTGGTGTATAATTGCTCACTAAGCTGAGCACTGGCAGCTCCAGCTGAAGCCAGACTTCAGACAGCTCCTGACTCATAGAAGCCCAGGACTTCAGAGCTCCTCTAAGCCACAGGGCACTGCTTATTTCTGCTACAGTGATCAGCCAGCTCTTACCTGGAAACCTCCTTCCTGGACTAAACCTAATCCTAGTCTCATTCAGACTCAGCTGTGGAAGTACTCATCAGGCTTGTAAGGAGGGCAGTACAGGAAGAAAGTGAGATCCCTAATCTCCTTGTGGAGAAAAAAAGCCTGAGGGCACATATCTTCAAAATACTAATTTATATTTTATGTTTTACAACTCAATTGGCCAACACTGTAGAGGAGTACTAACATCAAACATCAGTCTGCTGTATTGCAAATAACTATTCTGGACCTCTATTTGCGAAGCAGAACAGCCTGAGATATCACCAATCTATTTCTCATGTGAACATACAGAAACAAGTATCAAACCTTCTCTGCCATCTGCTAATCAGTTTTGCCAAAATTTGGCCACTAACCAGAAACTATGAATTACAGTCAACATAGCAAGAGACTTCTGAATCATAATACTCGCTTCAGAAGAAAGAAAAACATAAAAGAAAAATATTCAAACAAGGAGTGATAGCCTGTATGTAATTTATGGCCATGTCTACCCCAGTCTGTATTGAGAGGATAGATTTCAGATGAGATAAAAGAAAACAACACTAAAATGCAAAATCCAAAATGCACTGAAGAGTTAAGGGAACTCCAGAACACAACAGGCACACTGATATTAAAAAAAAACAAAACAACAACAACAAAAAAAAAACACCAGCGTAGCAATGGCCTAGAAAGGCATGAATGCACCAGGCACTTGAAAAATATTATGTAATAGTCAACATTTTCTTTTCACTGTCTTCTTACAGACCGGTTGTGATCTGTACTGCTCTCAGCCTGCCACTTCTTTCTTTCATTCCAATGCTCAAAAGCTGTGCTAAATTTCCCAAGGGCTCATCACTCAGTAAGCAAGCCTGTTTCCATGTGCTAGTTAATCTGCCATAATAGCTACTTCCACAAATAAACCACACAAAATTCTCAACAAATCTATGATTACATCAAAACAGAAGAATTATTAAAACCAATGAACCATATTAAACACCTGACCACAGTTTTTACAGTAATTTCGCAGCTACATCACTTGTCATGCAATCAACTGATTTAGGGGGTTTGCAGAACATATAATTTTTCTACAAATGAGAAACATTTAATCCCCTAGTCTTGCATGCTTTCCACAATATATTATAGTGATTAAAACGAACATAATACCTCTAACTGAACAGCACATTGTAAAAACAACTAAACTTCAGTGTAATTTTTCATAACAGATTTGGTCATACTTATATAAAAAAATGATATTTTACACAAATATTTATATAGCCATACCCTAGGAATAGAAACATTCAGACACTACAGCTCAGCAGAGCGCAGAATTGATGTAGTGCATAGAATTTTAAGATCAACAAATTAACTTCTAATATGGAAACAACTCCTGGAAACTATAAACACTTGTCAAAATAAGATTCCTAAAAAAGCAGCATGAATTAAGCTATTAACTGCCTTTGGTTTTGACCTTACAAAATGAAATAAAATATAAGAATAGAAACTAAAGTATTTATTACATGACCAAAAAAAAAAAGTTTCTGCACCATCTTTGCTCTTCCCCTAGTTATTGAAACTGTGTTTTGAAAGTATTCCAATTTGGGGAAAAGTATACTTTTATATTTATCTGAAAATAATTTATCAAAAATGGAATTCAACTCTTTCTGCTATACAAAGATGACCAACACTTATGTTAATCTGCCAAACCTCCTAAAATCTTCCACTTCAGAGTTGCTAATTCAAGTGAGACAAACAAGAAAGCTCCTTCCAACCTTCATGTGAAATGTTCTCGCTGAGATTTGTTGGGACTCTTAAACTATAAAAAAAAGGTGAAACTTAAGCAGCATGAAATAGAAAAACAAAGGTTGCTTAAAAAAATGATAGACAAGGATGGAATTTGACTTAAAGGCAGATAATGAGATTTTTTTTTTTGTTTTTTTTTTAAGCTGGATAAAGATCTAGCTACTAAGCTCCTAAGTTCCCCAAAAGCTCTCTGGCCTACTTTCTCTACTTGTTTCTAAGTCATGCCAAAAGGCCCAGGCACCTGCCCAGATGAAACAGATTTCCTGAGATGGCACATTAGCAGCCTTGTCTCAGACACATGCCACATAACACAGGCAATGGCACAGAAATCATGTCAAACTGGTGCCATAATACCATGGGGATGGGTGCTGAGGAGCCCTGCCAAACTGAAACCCTGTGCTGCAAACAGACACTGTCTGTTAATCTCTTCACTGCCATTTCTTTTCTAATCTAATTCACTTCCTCCCAGCATTTATACTGCTTACCTTTTCATGCCTCTCAAAACAGGTAATACAATTCAATTTTTACAGTCATTTTTACATTCCTATTCCCAGTGATGCAATCACTACCTTGAAAATACTGCTGAGAATTTAAACAAGGTAATTTTGGCAACAGACAAGTCCACATAGAGAATTTTTTATTCTTCTTATACAAATTTGGGGGCAAAACAGTGTTGGCACCATACCGTTCAAGATTTCTGCTTTGCCCAACAGCTTGCTAAATAAAAAAGATTTTTTTTTTTTTCCAAACTGACTTAGTTTCATTTATGTTTCAAGCAATGTTAACCTATTTATTTTGAAACCAACACATAAAGCAAATGGTGAGTTTCTCACATGTTGGACTAAATACACTTGCCTTGCATTAATAACAAAAAAAAAAAAATTAGCAATGCAACAGAAACAAGCATTTAAAACTACCCCCTTAACACTCTGATTTAAAAATAAGATTAAACAAAAAGTAAAAAGCCTAGCACCAAGATTAGTCTTCTGATAGTAATATGTCACAAAGAACTTGACACTTTATATAATGCATTATAATGCTTTCTTTGGTTCAGATTCTTTCACCTGTTCTCCCCTGGCATTGCTAGAACCACCAGATGGATCCATTTTAGATTTAATTAATTTACCCGTCTCCTAGGATTTTCAAGAAGTAAAGCACTGACAAGAACCCTGGTCCTTTCCTTTCTTGGATACAGAAAAAGAATCTAGACAGAGATTTTCCTTTTAAGAACAGAACACAACATTGACAAATAAATATCTCAGGAGAACACGTGCTGTTCAAAGAAGCTAAAAATAGTCGAGCCAACAAGCATATGTTTAACTGGGAACCTTCCTAGGTCCTAAAAGTGACATTATTCTTTAAATCCAATGTGGATATGGGAACTCAAAAACTGTGGGTTTTTGTTTTGTTTTTTATGGTAAAAAAGCAAGCATATTCCATGTGTCTGCATATAACGTGAATGCCATGCATTGCACATTGCATTAAACAGAATCCCTCCTCGTCATCAGCCTTCATTCCCTCACCATATTATTTTTCTCTTCTTAAAAATTCCTCAATATACAGAAGGTAAAATTTAATCCCATACAAATTAAAGCTTTTTTTTTTTTTTTTTTGCTTNNNATTAAAGTTTTTTTTTTTTTTTTTTTGCTTTCATTTAATTCCTTTCATCTTCTGCTTGTGTAAAAAATCTTCACAGGAACTTGGCACGGCAACTACCTGTAGCTCTTAAAAATAGTAACTGCTCTAAAGGACTCATAACCTACATTCCCTCCATAAATTTAACAAAAGGGGTGAGTGGATGCATGTTAATTAAATCATCTGCTTATCTTAATCACTAGGCTGCCTTCCATGGACAAATCAGTTCTTTGACAGACCTCCTCCTCTCTTGGCTTTCTCCTTATTATCTGCTTTCACGTCATAAGGTGCATGTGGCAGAGGATGGCCCCTTTGTCAAATCTGGTAAGAGGATCTGGCAAAACTAAGCCAGCAAAACCAGGTGGCCTCAGAATTACTATAGGAGAAAAGTAGTTCCTATCTTCTGAATTGCTAAGTCAAATTTTGAAGACACAATGCTCCTTGTATAGGGTGGAACATTTCACAACATACCCTGGAGCTCCAGTAATGAATTCTCCCACTTACACAAAATGTTACAAAAACCATAAGCCTTTCAGCCGTCTAAACAGAGCTTAAACCGTGCAGAAGCATGAACACACAGCACAGGAATTAGTTTTACTTAAAATGTATCAACACAAAACACAAACCAGCTTGCATATCTTGTAAGGGATGCCAATTCTCCAGGGTCTGTCTATAACAGATACACTGCATCTCTGCTGATATTAAAGCATTTGCACAAAGTTTTAGCTACAAATGTCACACAACTAAACAAGAGTCTTAGGTTTTCACCTTCAGATGTCTGGTGAGACACAGAGCATTAACTCCAGACTACATAATCTAATCAAATGCCTGAGGCCAGAGGACAAACCAAAACAACCTATAATTAGATTCTTCAGACTATATTAATTTTTTTTTTAATCTTCTGTAAAAATAGCATTTGCTACAAGATCTGCACTGAACTAGACTTTTTGTTTAATTTAAAATAATTGATTTGTAAGGGTTTGGGCTTGTTTAAGGAAAGAATCAACCACATATTCTGACTTGGGAGGGACCCACAAGGACCATTGATTTCAACTCTAGAGTGAGCAGCCCATACATGGATTGAACCTACAACCTTGGGTGAGCCTATCTCAGTGACTTTAATCATCTAAAACTTTAACTTGACAATCTTAGAAACTATTAGCAAGAAGCCAAATTAACCCAAAGAAGCTGACAACACAAAGCAGGCATCCCGGATCCAACATCAACGTAATTAAAGGGGTGAAGAACCCCCTATACTTTCACTGATGTTAAGAGCCAAAACACTGTTATAGTCATAAGGCACAGAATTTGAACTGACACTTGCAATCAGCTTTACAGCTCTCAGAGCACATTCTCATTTACCTATAAGCAGTAGGGCCATCCATTTTAACTCATGGCAATATGCATTTTCTATGGGAGTTGCAACAATAACCTACACTGATAAACCATTTAAAATCCAAATAGTATTTTTAAAAAATCAATGGAAACTACACCCTTGTGCTCACTGCTGAAAACAAGCCATACCTAGGACCAAAAAAACTATTTGTGCCAAGGAAGACAGTTCAACCTCAAAAATAGTTATAAAAGCAGTCTGAACTTTAAGTTATTCCTCTACTTTTTGCTCATAAACATTCTTCACTGAGCTGAAAGAACACAAATACATATGAGACACAAAGTCAAGAAGTCTGTTTATATTGCCAGAAGCTTTTCTAGAACTTTTACCTTTAATATGAGCTGTTGTCACATTTCTCTCTACTTCTAAAAAACTTCTTGAAAATAAAACTCACATTCTCAGCTATAGGAAAAATACCATGAAAACAGCCTGGGCACTAAGCTCTATCACCTGCTATCTCAGAGTTAATAAAATAGGCAGCAACTGTTTTAAGCAACCTGTCCCAAACCATTTCCTTCTCCCTTCTGCCACAGGAAATAACAATACCTTTATCCACACAGATTTAATATGCCTACCAAAGTTCTCAGAAGATCAATAAAATAAAAAAATAAAAAAGCCCTTTTGGAATCCATCAATAGTTCTGACACACCCGGCACTGATGATACTTCAAAGCAGTAAGACAGCACCCAGGGTGTCAGCCTTACCATCGCCTTTGCCAGCCGGTGGCCCAGCAGCCCAGGGCCAGCAGCCAGCCTGCCCCAGGAGCCTTCCAGGGCCAGCACATCCAGAGCACCAACAGAACACCCACCTGCAGAAGCCTAACCCTTGGCACAATACAAGAAACAGCTCTCTGAAAGACCAATTGTGAGCACCTATACAGACTTTGGATAAAAACATAAAATAAAGCCAAGGACTTAGAAACTTTATCCGAGCTCCTCCCTTACTGCACAGTAAACTTTAACTTCAGGAGGACCAAGACAGAAATAAGAAGACACAGGAGCTCCATACCTCCTGCACTTGAGCATTTGTACCCTAAAGACTAACTCAACCCAACTGCAGGGACTTCAGGCCCATGAACAGGTGGAGCAGATCAGGTGTGCTGATGGAGCTCATCTTTGTACATAGTCTTACCTGTGAAGAATCTACCTAATCACACTGGGAAAGCTGGAGCTTCCTTTCAAAAGTTGTCTAGCTACATACTCCAATCAACAAAACCCTGTCCTCCAGAGGACACCATGAAATGAGTGTTTAGCATGGCAATAATAGAACAACCTCTTTTTTTAAACCTTTCAGCATTCAATTTCTATCCTATTAATCCTATTAAACCATTTCTGCTCAGTAAAAAGGCCTTAAAAACACACAAAAAGGTTTAGGATCTGGAGCTACCACTACCTACCAGTCAACACAGCTCAGGTAGCTCACAGCAAGTTTCACAGTATTAAAGTTTGGATTTATTAGCACTGTCAAACCAGCACCTCAAGATAGTAAGCCTAGTCTTAGAAAAGTAAATTTAAAAACTCCGCTGCCACAAAACACTTCACTTGCTCTGATGGATTAAATTTGTGTTTAAAAAAGTTGTAAGTTCTGTAACTTAACTTCAACAGGCATTAGATCAAATGAGATACGGTTTACATCACCTTCATACCAAATCATAAAGTAAATGCAAACACTGCAAAATGCAGCTTGGACTCCTTCACAGAAATAACCAGGCAAGCAGCTATGCTCTAAACCAGACTGCTATTCCCTTACATTTAGGAGCACTCAGGAGCAGCTGAGTTAATGCTGGATGACAGTCTGGAGCTCTGTCCCTCACCTCCAACACACCCACCCACACTCCCTAAATCAACTCAATTTGTGATATGACCCTCCTCTCAACAAGACCCAGTGACACCCTGGCTGATCATTAATTAAGGGTTTTAACAATTAGTAACTCAGCAGCTTTACTTGCTTGCCACACCTGAAGCAAGTCTGGAGTCCCTTCTGCAGTACCCTTCAGCTGCTGTGGGAAGAAATCTCTAAGACTTATTATTTTTTGACTACTTGGTGTATAAAAAAGCAAATAGACAAGCTATAACATTCTGTGTGTGCTTTTTGTTTGCTCCTTTGTTTGAAATAGTAAAAGGAAAGTTTAAAGAACACAAAACCCAAAGACAAAGAATCGCATGGACAGCCAATGAAAACAAAAGCTTGTATACAGGTTTATTAAAGCAACTGTAGCCACAGAAATTATACATTTTCAAAATGGGAGCATGAAATTTTTTTAATGTAATTTTATTATAATTATTTCCAAGAGAAATCAGCTCAAAAAAAAAAAAATAAATATATATATATAATTTTTTAACACTGGGTATGTATCAACCTCTTACCTAAAAGAAAATTAAAATTAAAAATATTAGAAGCTAATGCAAGAGACAGTATTGCTTTATAGAGCTTTAGAACAGTGCATAACTTCACAAACACTTGACTACCTTCCCCTACATATATACAGAGAAGCCAGGGGATTAAGGAAATGCAACTCAAGTCCAGAATATGATGTCATAGGTCACACATCACAAGGTCAAAATTAAATTTTTAAAAAGATACATGGATTTTAGCTGTTATTTTCATGAACAAACACCTAAATAACGAAAAAAGTTTTCAAGAACAACAAAACCTCTTTCTGGAATGAACTGACTGAAATCAATTTAGATTAAGACCCTATTAAGATCTTAAATAGGAATTTTGATGTCTGAACAGCTATTATTTGCAACTGATGCAAGTTCCACATATTAACCTAAATAACTGCTGTATAAGTTTTCTTTAAAAATTATGCATACCTTAATAACAAACATAATGCCACAAACTGGAAATAAGAAAAAGCGAATGCTTTTTTCTTTCATTCCCAGAATCACACAGAATCCTTCAGTAGGCAACACAAAGATACCACAGTCTTCCTATCACACATTATCCAAGTTAACATTAAAACTTTATCACTTAAATCATAAAGGCAGAGCCAAAGCTCCACATGTTGGACAGCATTTTCCACTTTTATAAATTAAAATTTTATTATATCTTAGGGACACATTTCAGCAAAGCAATCAAAATTATTTTTGCAAATATCAAAA
The DNA here is from genome assembly GCA_013396955.1 of Regulus satrapa. Lineage (NCBI taxonomy): Eukaryota > Metazoa > Chordata > Aves > Passeriformes > Regulidae > Regulus > Regulus satrapa. The sequence continues at coordinate 230,270 of VWZN01012404.1, read as the reverse complement.
CGGTGAAGTCTTTTGTGTTGTTTTCTTTCAAGAACAAGAGATCTGCAATATGAATTCAGCTCTTCTGACTCACAAAAAGACATCAGAAGTTAGACATCTAAGGCAGTGTCAAAGGAGGAAAACCAGCATCTAGTCAGATAAAATTTTGTATGGCCTTAAACCAGAAGCCAGACCCATAAAGGGTGAAAGAAAAGAAGCTTATAGCTGAGAGTCTTAAGTGATATGAAAATAATGCAAACATAAAGCCAGTAGTCCCCTATTTCTGATTCCGAAGGAACCAGAAACCTTTGGGTGTAAGTGTATTGTGTGTATATAGTATAAAAAACTAACACCAAATGCTGGAAAAACTTCCAGTATTAAAAAACCAATCTATCAGAAGTGCATAATCAAAGCATTAAAAAAAATCCCTCATGGGGAAAAAGGCTTGCATTGCATATAGACAGACTGCAATATTTTCTCCTACCTAAGCTGTTCTTGTGACTAAAAGGAATAAGGAGATTTTACTTCCCTCTGTCTTCAAAACCCAATGGAGTTTGTCAGCTTCTTTATGAAACAATACTTTTATTATGATAACCTAGAAAATGTAAGAACATCACAAACCTTCTGCCTGTTGATCTGCAAACTCACTTTCAAAAAAAAAGTGATGTCAAATTACTTCTAGCCAAAGGATTCATCATATCTGAAGCACCTCAAGTGTTCTACACCAACTAGGACTACTGTAGGTCACAGAAGCCAGAACCCCATTCCAAGTAATTTCTGTCCAGAAAACGATCTGTGTATAATCACAACTAAGCTGAACAGAGTTTATACTAGAAAAATGTACGAGATGCCTAAACAAAGAATCATTCCAATGCACTTCTCTTTATTTTTTGAAATATTAAAGTCATCATTTTCAAATAGGCTTTTTTTAGGCATATCTGTATCAATGTTTTCCCTATACTTAAAATAGAAAATTAATCCAACACCGGTAATGCTAAAGTTAATCTCACTACTACTAATAATAATAATAGTAATAGCATATTAAAAGTGAGTCACCTTTTTAGTAAAAAAAAAAGAAAAAAAAAGAAGAGCTAAGCCATTAGATAAAAATGTAAAAGATACCATGGGAAAAGAATGAAAAATAACCAAGTATGCCAAAGTATTTAGTCATCATTTGCTTGGACAAAGGGGAAGCAAAACTGTATTAGAAATTTATTATATAAAGAGCAATAAAAAAGCAACACAGTAGACCTGTATTTAACAGTTACAGTGATAATCTATTCACTGAGAGCTGTGTGATGCTGCAATTGTAGATGAGGTTACAGTACTCCCCCCCATTTTCGTACCCTCATGATAATGAATTTAGGGTATTCTCTTTACTCTGGAGTACCAGTTCTGATACTTAACTTTGGTAGTGAATCTCAGGACACGCAAAAAGGTTTCCAGGCCTCAGGGCTGCAGCTGCACATGTGTCTGTTCTGCAGGTGATCCATGGGGCATAACTCTGCCAGTTCCACTAAATGTGCACTTACTGCAGCTCTAAAAAAAGAGCCAATATTTACCACTGCACATCAGCTTGCAGGAGAGATGCCCTTATGGGATATTATCAGCCATTCAAGCGCTCAAGTTTTGATTTCCAAGGGCAGCCTGGCAGAAGGTATCATTCTTGACTGGAATGGAAACATACCAAGTGTGACATTTAAATATTATGTTTCTAAGGTTGAAATCTCAGACATAATGGCCACAGCTCAAGTAAATACAACTTGCTACGGTAAAAGAAAAAAGCTTTTAAAAGCTTAAAATGTTAATATTAGAATATTATTTTTTAAAAGATCTGATTCATCTAGGACACTGTGAACATCTAGGCCTGAGTCCAAAGCCATTGAAGTTATGAGGAGTGCTTCCCTCTATTTCAACAGACCTCGGATAACTCACTCATTCCTCTAACTCTCAAACAGACAAATACATGCAATATATCATCTCAAAGCAAATGAAGCTCAACACATTTCAGTGGCAGCACATTCATTTAAACAGAACCATGTATACTATATATGGAAATGAAGTGTTCCTCTCAAAGATGCAAACCCGATGTATTCTCATGCTATAAATACCATCAGGATTCAAAATGGGCCCTTCCTCACCAATACGTCCCTGACAGGCGTGGAATATTAGGTATTATTCCTTGTCATTTACTCAGACTCCACTGCTCTTCCACTCTCCACTGTTACCCAAGTGACCTGTGTGTCCCGCATAAAGTGCCCACACTGACAAACCATGAGGTCTAATTTGGAATGGGTGTATTTGGCCTTGCATAATTTTGCATAAATGCCAGCGTAGTCCTGTGATTTAACAGAGTTTTGCACTCACTTGCCAGCCAGGCCTTGTATTTCTGCAAGGAGCAGGGAGCTGGACTCAATGATCCTTACGGCTCCCTCCCAGCTCAAGCTATTCTATGATTCTACATCTTCAGCCATGTAGCAGCACATAAACCCACTACAGAAACATGGCTTTTTAAGGTGTAGTTCCTTTCCTTTTGCCACTAAAATCGTCTGTGCAGGAGAAAAATATTTTTTGAACCATTAACACCCACACGTAACGTTTCAGCAATCGTTCCCTCAGTAAACCTCCACAAGCTGCATTCACTGGGCCCTCCACAAACTACTGATAAGTCAGTAATTTTCATGCATGTAAAATACAGTTTTATGCAATGGTGGCTAGGTATGTTTAGTAAAACCAAAGGAATACCCTGTCCCCCAATTTCATCTAGTGTTATTTTCATGTTTACACCTCCCTAGCAACTACTGCCCTCCCAACTTCACACTACAGGATGCCTTGCTGCTGCTGAACTACAGCCTGATCCTGCTGAGGAATCATCACCAGCCAGCCCTCAAAGTCATATAAACTTTTGTCACTCTGAGCAGGATTCCACAGAATAGCAGAGCCAATTTCAGAAAGAGCACTTGACTGCTCCTCTGTGTTGCACCTGACTAGAGATTACAGCTTCTTTTCAGGATTTGTCCCAGGAAGGACATTCAATGACTAAGAGTCACAATCCACTTTCTTGCAATAATACAGGACATACAAGTACCATCCATGCTGGTTTTAATTATAATCGTTAGATTCCATCCCTGCAGAGATTATACTTAGAACTAGCGCTCTCTAAATGTTCCACGTTTCTGTCTCTGGGGCTGTAAACTGCCCTCATTCCACATTCAGAAATCCCAATGGATCAAAACTGAGTACACGGATCAGTGTTACTTAAAAGCTTTTTGTTTGCTATTACAGGCATTTCTTCTATTGAGCTAAACTGGAAAAAAAGGTGAAATGTAATGGTTTTGAACCAGCAGTTACAGATTTACAAACGTGAGATTTTCAAGCTCTTTCGAATGCAGATGTTCTTCTTAAATGTATGTGTTGCAAAGCCTTGAAAAATAAGTATGATACTGTACCAAAGTAACATTTTGGTTGATAATGTTGGTTTACAGATTAAATCCTTGTCTATGCATTCTCTTTTCCACATACATACCCTATTTTAGCATGAAATGTGAAATCCTTTATAAGCTCCAGAGTGCCCGAAGTATCTTCCTTTTCAGAGCACAGAAAACAAGCAGCACACAGCTCTCCACACCAGTACCTTTCTCTGCTTGTAGAAACACCACCTGCAAAGTGCTGTGAGTACCTTTTCCTTCAGAGCTTGACCTCTCCACCATGGCCACCTCTCAACCAGCAACCTGTCTGGTGAGGCTCTTGCAGAGTAATTGCACGCAGACCACCTGACAGCCATGAGACAGCAATGACTGAGCCAGGCTGTGCATGTGACTGAGCAGCAAAATGCATTACAGTTCCCGCTAATCCCTTGAGCCTCCCAGTTGTTCCTCATACGCTGCTGCCCAGTACATCTTCAGGAGAGCCAAGGTGACGATCCCGCGCACGGATTTCAATGAAGGGATCTCCGTCATTACGTGTTCACACGTGGCTTCCTATGTACACTCAAACTCTTCTCGACAGACCTTGACTCAAATTTGTTTCTTTATTTGGAGAGGACATTCATGCAAGGATCGGTCAAAAACCAACAAATCTCGCCCATGTGAGAGCCAGCTTGGAGTGAATACTGCTTGTTGTACGGACAACTTAAATTTTTCTACTTGCAAATTTTCTCGGGCTTTAGGATTCTGGGTTGAAATTCTTAACTTTTCAAAGACAACTTCTGCAAATACTGTATTTCCTGCAAAACCAGATTTTTTTCTATTCAAAACAAATGGGAATGTTGCTTGGTTTCTACTGACCCAACCTAGCACTGTGTAACAGTACATTGCAAAAATACGTAGATCAAGGTAAAAGAAGCCTATTAGGGCTTTACCTATGATCATAATTTCATTTTATATGTGTACAAATATGTGTTCATTTTATATGTGTCTTGCGTTGTGGGGAGGAAAAGCTCTTCCAAAACACTGAAAGCATCACAATAATCGGCCTGCTAGAGCCCAGTGACACAAGGTCCCCAAGAGGAACCCTTCATTGGGGAACCAAGGAGCAGCAATGAAGGGTCTGGTATCATATTCTTCAAAAGGAAACAAATTTCATTTGATTCTGCACCAACCAGCTCCAGGAGCTGGCTGTGCCCCAAAACTTTGCCCTCTCATTACAGTGCTCCCTTCTTAATGGTTTTAGAGTTTGTTCCAAGCCAAAATATGATACCAGATAATGTCAGCAGAAAATGCCCTCCAGGAGCATAGAAATGCAGAGGCAGATCCATATAATCAAAAGAACTATAGACTGTATAATATGCATTTAGCCCCTATGTGTCCAGCACCATGCATATTTACTTTGTTTTTCTGCTATTACCACAAACAAGAACAACTAATGCCAGAGTCCAACCCAGTGAAGTTTAATCTCACACTGTACTTTTCATACACAACCACAAATGAGTTGGGCAAGGAAAAAAGACCAATAAAGTTCTTTAGCAATATCTAAGCACCACTAAAAATGGATATGTAAACACTGAGAAGAAAACCAGCATTTTTCAAGGCGGTTGCAAATAGACTGTAGCTAATTTTGAAAAATTGCATCTAAAATTATATACCATATTAAATAAAGGAATACAAGGGCTCTGATAGTAATGACTGTCACGCTACATGAAACACTGACAACAAAGGTAAAGATTTACATTTTTAGGGTAGTTTTTCTTAAAATGCCAATTCACAAAGCAAGTATGGAGAATGAAAATCCTAAAACTTCAACAATCATTTTTAGTACATGATTAAGAGTGATGTTCTATTCTTATACAATTACATAAATTAGATACGGAAATTTAAGAGACAATGTTGACAATTCTGTTACCAGTTTTCATATTCTTGACTTACAGTATATTGACTTTCTTATCTCCAAGGGAAAAAAAAAGTTAATGACATTCCATACCACAAAGTGTTAAACTTTGGTTTTAAATGGTTTTAAATTGGAATTAGTTGAAGAGGGGGACACCCCAAAGAACTCTAAATCATTCTATGCAGTCATTAAGAAGTTTTATATCCCAAAGTCAACCTAACAATCAACAAATCCATGGAATACAGTGTCATGCTTAGAATATAGGAGGGAGAAAAAAATGAAACTTTGTGCAGTTCTTTGCAATAACAGATATGGACATGAGTGTTAGCACAGTAAGTCTGAATTATTCACATATATATGTGAATTATTCACTAAGAGGCCACAGAAAATAGACATGAGGAAGATTGCTTTTAGCTCTCTCATTGGGACAACTCTATGTAGATAGTGAGATGATGCTGGACAGCCCAACTCCCCTGCAACCTGTGGAGCAGCAGAAGAAGCAGCACAGGAAAGAAAAGTTCCTAACATGCAGAAAACTTCTTCAATCCTGCAGTAGGAGGAGCTACTTCTTCTAAAATTGCTTTTGTATCAGGCCCAGTAGAGTTAACACAGCATAAATATGCATTCACATTTCTCACCAGCAGCCTCAGCAGCTTTTCCCAACTCACCAAGCAGCAAAGTATGTGCTTGATAACAGCAAAGTTTCAGACAGTTCCAGTTGTTACTTCAGTTAGCCTTTATACCTTAAATACTAGAAAAGTGTTTTGCAATATGTAGTTATAACTAACGTCCTTGCATAAACAGAATTCCCTCCAATTCCCCATTTTATCGTATAAGGAATGCAGAATGAGCCCTTGAAAGTTCTTCTTTGCTAGAGTCTTGAAAATCCTTACAAGTGGAACAAATAGGATCTAAAAAGAGATATATATCTCCCCCTACCTGCAGAGCCCTTTATCCTCCAGCCCCAGGGAATGATATTCATGAAACTACTTCAGTCCCAAAGATGAAATAAACTGAAATCTTACAACCTGCCATAGCTGTAATACATCAAACTATCGGACGGGAAGTGCTTGAGCCCCTCAACAAAGCCTGTTAAAAAACTGCCAGATTCAGACCAAGAGGTTTTAAAGACAATTTACACTTATCTTTCTATACTGGTTAAGAAATGACTGATCTGCTCTAACTGATTGTGTCCCAATAATCTGACCAACAGTATGCACCAGGATACCACACATAGGAAGTCTGTGTATTATTCTCTAACCTTTTACTCTCTCAAGAGAAGAAGCATGAGGTAATAACACGCAGATTTTTCTTTTTCGCCAGGATCCCTGATAGCCTTTGTAGATTCCTCGCATTCTGAGGAGGCAGAAATGCTAAATACACAATAAAACCAAAGGTTAAGTTTTCACTACTCACCCTTCCTGGAAAATTGCCTTTTACTGCTGTAGGAAATAGTATCTTATTATCACAAATTCATTAGAGCTGTGTCATCATACCTGGCTAACACCTCTCAAAGAAAGTTCAGGTTTGGTTTTGAATGAAAAAAAAAAAAAATGCCTGTAGAAAAGTAGTGTTGCCTGATAGGACTCCTGATGTTTAAGGCTGACTTAAAAGCTTTTTATTGCTTAACTTTAGCAATCACTCCTTCCGTAAATAGGCCATATTCACTGTAACAGTTTAACTTCCAACTGGAATGTGGAGGTTCATTTAGGCAACCCAAACTACACAACAACCAAGTGCCATAACTTTTCATGCTCTAACTTTGTTCCTCATTTCCCCTCAGTGCTGGGCCCTTCATACACCTGGTGTATCTGCTGTCTGTTTAGGGGGGAGGGCACAGGAGAATGGGGAAGACAGCTCACTGTACGTCAAAGCAAACCAGCAACCTAGCAACCATATATTAAAAGGTGTGTGTGTTTTTGTGGGTGTCTGTGTGCCAGGAATAACTGAAGCAGATATTATTCCATTTGTAATTCAAAAAATGTGAAAAGGGAAGGGGAGAAACTCCAGTTGCTGGTCTATTTTGAGGTCTGTCAAAATCCACTTTCACAATACAGAGTCGTAACACTTTCTATCTCATTTTTTGTAATCAAAAATGAAAGTCTTGACTTGAGCAAGTTCTGAGCTTTGGTTTGAAAATAGAGCCTTCAAAGCAGAAACTGGCATTACTTGACATACTATGCTTTCTTCCAGCTGGTAATATGCAAAAAATCAAAGGGGACAGAGGCTGCCTGAAAGACTTCACACTTAGGTTGAGAGAATTATTGTACAGAATATTTCTAGATAGCTGCATTTAATTTAACAATCAGGAACGTCAAAGATTCTCGGGGAGTGGAACGAGCTTTATAAACATTCACCGGAGTGAGAAATTTACCCTTTCAATTTTGCCAAAGTTTTGCATTCCGCAAGGTAACTGGGAGTTTAGATCAGCAAGCTCCCACCTCATCCATCATAAGCGGTCCCAAGGGTGCATATAAACTTCTGATCTGCACCATCCCACTACACCAGCATGTGCCTCTCTGACAGGGTGAGCGTCGCACACCAGGTGGAACTTTCATGCCCCCAGACGAGAACGAGTGAGTCCCTGCGTGGGGTGGAAGAGAGAAGGGGGAACGGGGAGGCGCCTCGGGACTGCACCCACCACCTCTACCCCTGCAGCTACACTGCCCACGTTGCAGCAGCTCCCAACAGCCCGCGGCAACCTAAGCCGAGAGCAGCCAAGCGCACTGCCATCAGCAGCCCGAGGCGCCCGCTCCACCGCCGCCTCGCCCAGGTGTCCTGGTCTACAAGGCTGGGCTCCTACTCCTCCTCCTCATCACCACCACAGCACCAAACCATCACCGGCAGCAGCAGGGGAAGGGAACGGGGAGTTACCTTGTTTTTGACCCCGCAGTGGCAGCAGACAGTCCACAGGTACTTGAGGGTCCTCCACAGCAGGATGATAAACAGTCCCCCAAAGAAAGTAACCATGGATGAGGCGAGGAAAGCCCACCACATGCGCTGTCCGCGGCTATCGCAGGGCACCTCCATGGTCACCGGGATGATGAGCGCATCCATCTTGGGCACATTGACGGGGGAGGAGGACGAGTCTGTGTTGAGATTGTTGGCGTTGATATTGTTACTCATTCTAATGCCGCTGCCGCTGCCGCCCGGGTAGGAGCCGCCGCCGCTGCCATTTGCCATAGCTAACAGCGAGCCGGGCGCGCAGGGGCTTCCGAGAGCTCCTCCCGCCGCCAGCGCCCCCCAAAAAGCCCATCACCAGCCATATTGCTGCTGCTGCTGCTGCCGCCGCTGCTCAGCGGGGAAAGGTAAGGAGAGTAATAAAAGGAAAAAGCCCCCGGTCAAAACAAACAAAAAACCAAACCAACCAACCAGAGAAAAAGAAAAAAAAA
>VWZN01012404.1:188871-220604 GCA_013396955.1 Regulus satrapa | reverse complement strand
GGGGCGCGCCGGAGGCGGTTGAGCTGCAGCAGCAGGTGCCCGGGGATGCGCACGGCGCGGGAGGGGGGAGCTGGCATGGAAATGCGCTAAGGGAGCGTGAAATAAACATCGGGGACCGCGGCGTGGGTTTTTCCGCTGAAGGCATTCGTGGCCTCTCTTTAATTGACGCTGGGAAGTACTGCAAGCGCTCCGCAAACACACCGTAAATTGCCGCGCATCCCAAGAACGTTCCTGAATTTAACCCTTAGGAATATAAGTAACAATTTCAAACTACACACTTGGGGAGGATGGGGGTGAAAAGGAAAGACAGCGAGAAAATCTGGATAGTCATCTCCTATCTTTTGGGGTTTTTTTCAGATTTACGTTGAAAAGCAGAGAAATCTCTATGTCTAGATGTCTATTCATTTATATATAAATCAAGATCTCCATTTGGCACATGGTCTGCTCGCTGGGTTGTCTGTACAAAGTATTATGCAGATCCTCTTGACATCTTTCCAAGGGTAAAATACAGCAGCCTTTGTGTGCGTGACATTCCCCCATCTTATCTAGTTGCTATACCAGCAGAGAAGCACCATTATGAAATAGTAATCTCTTAACCTTTACTACTAGTAGTTTCTGTTTCTGCATCTGCCAGGGGCTTGTTTGTTTTTGTTTTCTACTTAAGTGAAAGTAATGAGATTTTATGAATTCCCAAAGCCTTCTATGGGGCTCTCAGCCCCACTTTTATCGTGCAGTTTGTCTGACTCTGTGAGTTTAGCATGATGTCTCTTTTCACTCTGCCCCTCCAGTCCATTCCTTCAAGAGAAGGCTTCCTTTTTCAAAAAGGGTTTTATAGGTGCCTCTGAATAGAGAAGGCATTAGCTAATAACATGGAAGTGTACACAGGTAAGAAAAATGCTACATTACTTTTCCCCAGAGAAAAACGGTCAGTTAGGTAGCAGACCTGAAGCAGGCCATTCCCAGGAGACTGTTTTAATCGTTGAAGATTTCTAGATGCAGAAAACTAGTCAGATTGAAAGGAAACTGCATGTCACAGCTGCCACATGCAAGCCCAGACTGCACTGCCACTGGGGCTGCCCCCTCCCATGTCTTTTCATTACCAACCCTCCCCAGAGCTAGAGGATCACACCAGCCATGACAGGATCACACAGCTTTGGGTCCTTGGCTCAGAACCTGGTCCTCATGACCATTTGCTCTGCATTCCTGTGTTCCAGTTCAAAGAACACCCATTTCACAGCTCTACACGTACCTAGGGATCCTTTTATCCATCTGCAAACACCAGGACTGGAACAAGGGCAAGAGCATCGTAACACAGGCACTTGATGTCTGATCTTCAGAAGTGCCAGGTACTTAGACATGCTCTTACAGCTAATAGAAACTACGAGCCCTGTGCACCTTGAAAGACAAGGACAATGAAGAGCAGCTGCACAGCCTATCCCAGGGAAGGCTTTTGCCTGGTGGAATTTCTTCCATATTCTGGTCTAGCAGATAAGAACTGAGTCTCTGAAGCCATGGCTGTGGCATGCATCCTCTCTTGCTATTATTTGAGAGGGGCCAGAAGATTTGAATGAGGGGCTGCAGTCTGAAAATATATTTTCTTGATGTATGTATCCAGCAGGTACAAGTTAAAAAGTGTTTAACTGACTCAATACTGGTGCAGCTGAGCAGTGCAGACACCAGTTTCAAGAGCACTCCAGATGCGAACAGGATCATTAGACACTTCTTTAAAATCATCCCATAATACTGTACCCACAAATACCAAAGATAAAAAATAAAAACTCAGACTAAAGCAAAGTAAGTGCACCACAAAATATAGCCTCTATGTTCAAATAATTTGATTCAAATATGTTCACACAAAGTTTACATGCAGATTTGGACAAGGATAGGAGATCTATTGTGAACACTTATAAAAGACTGGTTTTAATTTCTGATGCTCAAAAACTGTTCATAAACCAATCAACACATACAATAGGAGTCTTAGTTTATAAATTTCATGCTCTATATCCAGGGGAAAACCTTTTGTTTTTTTCTGTATAAACAAGACTTTTATTTACATAAATATGGCTCAGTTCTACAAATATTTACCATGAAACTCACACTGAAAAGTAAATACTAATATCCATTGGTGACACTTACCTTACCAGTTGAAAGCTTCCTTACTAGGAAATATCTGCAAAAGACAAAGCAAAGTAGGTAACTTTGTATTTTGTTCACCCATTCATAGAGGTAAAAATGATCCTTGAATGAATATCCCTTCCACTAAGTCCCATTTGAGCTTACTCCTTTATGAATAAAGAAAGGCCTGCTTTCCAGTGCAGGCTCTATAAAGCAGAGTTTGAGAAAACCCCCTGGGGCTGTATGCTTCATTTACTCAGGCAACAACTCCATTTCATGTTGCCTTCAAACTAAACAAGATTTTCAAGCTCTGCATCCTAGAGTGATCTGCTCCAAACAAACAGAAAACTTCAATGGATTAGTTTTCAGATTAGTTGTCCATTTATTATTTCAACACAAGAGCTCCAAATTTACTTTGTTAACAATACTATTTACAGAACATAACAAACACTGCGCTGAGCTGTGTTTTTCCCGTTCTTAGCACTTAGCATAGTCCAGGACACAATCATGCCTACTCAACATAATTCTGGAGGATTTGGTTCCAGAAAGCAGTGTTTTAGTAGCAAGGAAATTCCTCCTCTTTATGTAAAACAGTTCCCTCTTGTGGATATTCTGTGTACAGTATCACAGAAGTATTTAAAATATTCATCAATCCTCGATCTTTGCAATTAAAACCCCCAACTCTGTTCATCAATTATCCAAACCCCTTGGCATTTTTGGTTTTAGCAATTAAATATGTGAGGAAGAACAATATACTGCATTTAATCATAACACAACCTGCCCAATTACACATTATCAATAACAAATTATTTAATTAAGTGCAATAAACACAACAAGCTAAATAAAGTTGCATAACTGTACCTATATGAGTCAAGTACAAATCACAGTGGGGTTCTTTATTTTGTGTAGATGAGAAAACTTTCCGCACATTCTGTTAAGAGAAACCGTGATTAAAAAACAAGAAAAAGATGCACTATATAAAGAAAAGAGACAGTAATGGCAAAGCAGTCAGGGTTTCCAAGGATCCATGTACTAAGTACAGAAGACAAAGAAACTCTTGAATGATAAATCTTTCAATTAAAACTAAAGAGTCCAAGCAAGTGGCACAGCTTCCCTGATGACACAATATTGTACCAGGGATTAATTTGGCATGGCAGTTTGGGGAAAAAAAAAGTATGAATGGAGTAACAGTGTGAAGATTTATGTGTTCTCTAAATGTTGACTACAATATACAAAGAATTTTTTTTTTTTCCTTAAGAAGAAAAACGTGAGAGAATAAATGTGTACTCCCCAGTTTTTCCTGAAGGCATATACAGTCTAACTGAATCTGGGGAAATGGCACAAAACAATTGAATGCTATTATTTTGAGGGAAATTATATTTTTAAAGGCTGAAAGCCTTTATATACCCATCTACCTTCAACTTGTTTACCACAACGTTTTTGTTAAATGGTTGTATATAAAATCTTACTAAACTTTGATTAAAGGTACAGAGTAAACATTAAAGAAGCAGCTTAAGGGTCAGTGAAGGTAAATACTTTCCAAGGTTAAAAAAAACCCCAAAGCTCCAACCGTTTGTGTCCAGTGGCCTCCTTCATATTTTTCTTGGCCCTCTAGAATACACTGTTGGCTTTTATGTAACATCAGTAGCTGTGGCAGGGCAAGCACTTACACACAGAAACAGCATAAAAAGTACTTCTAGTCAAGAGGCTAGGTTTGTTTCTGAGGTCAGTGGGGCACTTGGTCTTGACTTCAAATGCTGGAGACCCAGTATCAACCAGACTTCAGATATAAGCACAGATGTCTTGCATAATTAATTCTGAGCTTCACTTTAATAGTATTCCTTACTATTCCTGCTTTGTCTTGAGAACAGAATGAAAAATAATACATTTGTAGGGATTAGATAGATACTGGAACAAAATCATATAATGAAATAATTCTGGGATTTTTGTTGCAATACAGAATATTTGCTCTCTGAGATGCTGATATAAAACACATAAGGTTCAATATACTTTCCTTGTCTTAAAGACTCAAAAGAGGAAATTTTAGCAGGATATTATAATAACATGCACATAACTTTATATTTGCACATGGCAAATTATTGTATTTAGCATTTGCTTCTTTCATAGAATTTAGACAACCTATTGCAGCACATATTAATAGAAAATTCTGTTTAGCTTACTTTCTATCTGCCCAATCCCTGTTCAAAGACTGAAATACATATTTAGCATGATAATATATTGCACACTGTAACAGCTTCTTATCAAAGTACTTTGCAAATACAAATATATTCAACCTCATCACATCTCTCTGTAACAGTATACGTGAACACTATTCTTGGCAGTGAGGTTACGTAACAATTTCCTTGAATTAGTTAAAACTTTTGTATTGAGATCTATTTTGGCACTTAACCCTGGCAAAATCCTCCAGCTGGCAGGACAAAGACATACCTCAGCAGAATGCTTTAATGGGTCACCCAGTCATTCAGAGTGATCATCTACAGAGTACTGGAACCCTTGCACTCAATCCAGCCAAATAAAATATTAAAGAAAATCCTTTGTTCATGCTAATCCATATGGTATGAATCAAAATTTAATACAAATTAATATTGCAAACATAGACTGTTTTCTTTGGGCTTTTAAAAAATATTTTAAGAAAGCACTTCTTGCATATCCTTGTATTTTGTTTAAGAGTTAGACCCATACATACTTCCTCATTCATACCAAGTTTCCCAAATCATATAGCTTTTGATTAGATGTGATATTTCTTGCCAGTAGAATCACTTCTTATTGGAAAATCAGTATGGTTTATACATTAACAGAATACTAACACATGGCTAGAATCTGAAAAAATCTGATGATGACCTCAGAAGCAATATTAATTAAGCCACGTTGGATGGTCTGAGGTCTGTAAGTGCATTTAATAAATAAGAATGCATACACTTAAAAGTACTCTTGACTCCTGTGAACCAGAGCCTGTTTATTACTGTTTGTACTAATGAGATTTCCTTCCAGCCAGAAGAGAAGTAGGAAGATATGAGGATATTCTGAAGAGAGAATAGCAGCAGTAACTATTAAAACGCAGACTAACTACAGAAATAGCAGTCAACAAAATGGGAAGCAAATCTCATAAACAAAAAGACCTTTAGAATATCTCTCTCAAACCATTAGTTCCCCTTTTTCTGAGTGGGCCCTGCTGACCAAACCAGAGAGAAGAAGCAAGCCCTTTACCCTCTACTGAATGATGACGACAGAACAGAGAAGTGCAGTGGCGTGCCAAGAGCCACTGCGGGGGAGCAGTAAGAAGAAGCAGGGTGAAACTTCTTTATGGTTTGTCTTGGGGGTTTTTTAGTTGAATCAAATCAGGGCAGCTACATCACTCTGCAAACATGTCAATGTATGCTTATTGTCTATATTGATATGTCTATGTCTATATCGATATCTACCTCCTGTGTGTGATGTAACTATGAAAACACAAAGCAGTCAGAGTGCCCCCATTTTCCAAAAGCAGTGTTCATGCTGTGGCCATAGCTCGAACTACAAACACAGAACTCCAGATCTGCTCCGGTATTGCCACAATGATCGCTGAGACAAATACTCTTTTTTTTTTTGTAATGCATTTTATTTGGAAAATTAAATATTTATTGCCTCATCTTTCAGTATTTTTCATTCATTTTACTCTATCTTGCATACTGGACTTGTGTAGGCCAGGTAGCTTTATTTGCTTACTTCTAAGAACCATTTTGCTTTGACTCTAGATCCTTCTAAGGCACAGCTAAAAGGCTGGAGGGGGAAAAAAGTTTCATTGTAAAATGTAAGCCTACAGATGCCAGTTTGCATTGGGTGATTCTTTTTTAAGTCCATCAGCCAACTCTTCCACGTGGCACTTGCAGTGAGTCATTGCTGTCAGAGTCAGAGCCCTTACAATGGAAGCTTTGCTAGTCATTCCCAAAAGCAGCCACCAGTCTTTTATGTACTGTAGGGCTCCTCAATCTGTTGTGTACAATTTAAATTGTTTGGGGAGCAAAGCGATAGCAGGGAAGTACTACTGCTCTGCTCCAATTAGGCCAAGGGAAATTTTCATGGAAATCAGCTAAATGTAAAAACACAGAAATAGGTGAAGATATGTGTGTGTTCTAAAACCAGCCCCTGAGAAGAACAGCTCTGAGCACTAGCTTATTTCATGTCCACAAGGTGTAAATCTGCTTAACACTGAAAATCAGACATCAGACATCGTACTAAAACCATAAAGGGAAGACCATATGTTTACAAGCAGCCACTCCATTTTTTTGCAATTCATTATGACACTTAACTTTGCTCTCCCCAGGATATATATTCACATTTAGGGACTTGGTGTCTATTTTTGACAATAGCCTCAACATAATTCAGGAAGAGCAAGGTTTGCAATGACCTGCTTTGCTTTCTTGTCTCTCACACTTGTCTGGAGGTAAATAGCTGAGAATTGGCAATTTGCAACTGAAAATAAATTGGAAAAAAAATCTTTTATTATCAAACATCAGCCCATACAGTAAGGTTTAAAAAGCTGCATCTCACCACAATCAGAAGACGCTAAGACGCTTTTTCTCTTCCCACTACGTAAGCATATATCCACCAAAGAGTTTTTCCAATAGGAGGATGAGATAAAAAACATTTAACAGGCAATCCTGCAAAATGCTGAGCATTCCTGCTTTGATCCAGCAAAGCATTTAGACAGGTGTCTAATGTTATGCACAAGTAATCTCACAGAATCCTGTAACCGAGTCACATGTTTAAAATTAAGCATGTGTTTTAGGTCCAGGGTGACAAGGCTCGACACCTTGTATGATTAAGTGACTGGTAAGCTGAAGAGGTTGTGTAGGAGTCGTGTCCTTAATTGCTTGCTGACTTCATCAGCATGTATATCTTACTGGGGCTGTATTTGCTAGCATGCAAAAGGTGACCTTTAATTCCAGAATTAATATAGCTTTCACATTTTCTTTTCTGTTTGGAACTATATGTTCTTCAATTAACAAAATAATGAAAAAATAATACTCAATGTAGTCAAAATTTTTGAAGGATCAGTGATTGACTTTTTTTGTACTCCTGATAAAAGATGAATCTCTGAAATAGTATTCTAAAGATATAATATTCTGTTTTCTCACAGATAGATTCAAATATGTCCCCTCACAAGTCAGTGGTGCAGCTAAGGATCAAATATGTCCCAGTAGTCAAAGATAAGTGTCAAGTGTCAGAGCTCTGCAAATGCAGCAGTCTTACATGCAGTACTAAGCCTTCAGCAAGCTATCAACCAAAATACCCTCAGGCTGATTTCAAAATAGTTGAATTCAAGGCCAAAATGAAAACTGCCTTAAAACTGAAGTCTTTTCCAGCAGCATTTTTTTTTTCCCTGTGCTAAATTCAGTGGAATGTTGGGATACCTAATGGCAACTGACATAAAGGAAGTGCGGTTTCAACCTTTGGTTGCAGCCTCTGGGCAATATAATAATGGTAGAATGAAGCTTTATTAACTGAGTAGTCTCATATGCTGCATCTACTCATGTTCATGGCTTTAATTTAATCTGATCTATGGGCAGATGTTAATCTCCATTTCCTCTCATAAGCTAATTGCAATTCCACCTATGGTCAGAACTAATATTTGGGAAGAGCCATGGGTTTTTTCCATTTTACACAGTGGATGCAGTTTCTCCTGTGAACAGAAGCCTTTAGCTGCATCAATGAAGGATACATGGGGATATCTAATAATAATTCACATGTGCATATCTGACAATAATTAGACACAGGGTAATTTGTAATCAATGGAGCAATATCTTTGGATAAAAGCATAATAAAGTATTTTCATAAAAGTTCACAGGTGGATATTCTGCATATAATTTTTAATTATTAATAACATGCAGGTTTAGGCAATGGAATACTGAATCGTATTTAACTGTGGGATACATTAATCACAAAACTTCCACCTGTTTACCATCTCAGTCAAGCAATGTTCAAAGTCTCTGATAATACACTCCTGTGTATTATATGACTTTCTCTCACACAACCAGTTTTCCCAGCTTCTTCTCTGCTAAAAGGAAGTTCACAGCTATACATGTGAGAATACATTATTGCTCACCTACCCTCGGTATGTGAGAAACTGATATATGCAGTTCTATGGATAACTGCATGGTTAGAATATTTCTAATGTTTACACAGATTAATGGCACTTGAACTTCACCAGTTTTTTATAAATTATGCCTATTGTTAAATGTATATATAATGTGTATCGTATTTATAAAGGTGTATTATGAAGTGTTACTTGGTATTATCAACTTACTAAACTTACAATCAAGACTATTTTTTATTTGAATTATGTCAGATTTCTAGTGTTTTATTTTTGTATCAGTAAATGGGTAGCCTAGAACTTTTCAAGGTCTGTGAAGAAAGGCTCTGTAATCATTCTATGTCTCTTAGGATCAAGGCAGGTGAAATGCAAAGCCATGTAAGGTGTTTTAAATTTTAAAAAGCCATTGTTTTAAGTGCTAGAGAACCCTACAGCCATGTTAAGATCATACAACTTAGAATAACCAGTACTTCAGTGATATAAGTGTGGTCCTGGAGAAGCTCTAGCCATACAGTATTAATTCAATGCTAAAACAAGAAAAATTAAGTTAGAATTTATGGGGTACTTTTTTCCCACAGACAAAACCAGCTTACTACTAAATTGCTCTCCTAGAAGGAAATGCACCCTGCTTATATAAAAAAGCATTCATAAAACACTTTTCCTTTTGTTTGATGAAAGATTTAGCTTCTTGTAGGCAAGTAAATATGAGTAAATTATTAACTAATTGCAACAGAGCCAAAGAACAACAAAAGTTTGTCAAGGGCAGGTTAACATTAATATAAATAAACACTATTTTCATAGACAATATTTAGGCAATATACTTAGTTCATTGTGCATCAGGTTATGGCCTTTCAATGATGGGCACTGGCAACTAATTAGGATGTGTTTAAATCTTGATTGATGTGTCAATGCAACACACTTCTGTGTGCACTGTATGAATCACAAAGTAATATATTTACCCAGGGTTTATCACTATCAGTAAAGGCACAGGTTATGTCAACTCTTCTTCTTTAAAAAGAGGGTTTCTACTGCCCTTTCTCCTGGATGGTACAGTAAGTGCTTTATAATACAAACCAAAACACACAGGCAGCCTTCCTCAGTGTTTTACCTTCTCTTTTGAGAAAAAAACCTGCCTTACAGACTCTAATAAATTCAGTATTAGCAATTTTTAAATACAGAGTGTCATCTCTCCAGTGTTCTCTAGAATAATACCAGGTTTCAGGAAGTACTAGAGGTAGAGCTGTTTCTTCTTTGGACAATCAGATCAGATGACCTTTTTCAGCTTGCTCCAGCTTCTTCAAAACTAGTATGTTAACCAGGGGTCACCTTGGACCAACAATTCTGCAGCACAGAAGCATCTTGTCTGGTCATCCCAGTCTAAGAATCATTAAAATATCCCAATTCTGTAGCTTTTTGAACTCTCCTTGATGAAGAATGAGATCCTTATGAACTCAACATACAAAAGAAAATATATCACTTACTGAGGAGAAAGCTGTATGTGAGGAATAAGTGTTTCAAATGCTTTTACAGTGGAACAGAAGACAGTCCCACCCTTAGCCCTCCTGAGTAGGAACACACCAGGCAACATCCAGACAGGGGATAAAAATGATTTTCATCATTTTCATTGTGAAAATGGCCACTGAAGGCAAAAAGATATTCAAGTCTGAGATAGGGTTTTGAAGTAGCTGGTTACAGAGGAAATGCATGGTTGTTTCAGCTGCAGTCAGGTTTTTTTTTTTAATTTTCCAGATAAAATGTCGAATACTCGGACTGTCTTCATATTAAACTTAAATTGGATGGGGGTCAATGCACGCACCATTTCCTGTTATATTTTCCCCATGATGCCTAATAACTCTTGTATAATGGGTACACGTTCTTGAAAACTAGACAGAGGCGTTTAAATCTCCTCTAAACCAGGCAATGTAACTATTAGTAGAAAGTACTACAGATGGCTGACTAATTGAACCATGGAAAGCATTATCACACCATTTCTCAATTTAGAACTCATTATTCATTTGAGTTCAATCTCATTTCATTACTGTTATAATTCGCTATAAAATTAAAGTGAGTTTTAAACTTACACACCTGAGTGAGGTTATTTTTCAGACATCCAAAGTATACCTCACTTCCAGCCAGTCCTACTAGACCACAGAAGATTGCTATGTTTGTTTTTTGGGGGTTTTTTTTGTTGTTTTGTTTTTGTTTTTTTGGTTGTTTTCCGAGGGTTTAGGATTGTAGCTTAGTTATTAGAGCAGAATCACTAGGCCAAGATGCGTATGCAGCCTTTGACCTTGAGCAAGTTACTTGTACTCCACAGGTCCTGTGTTTACTTCTGCGCAAAGGGGATTGTGGGGAGTTAGTAACTCTACAGCACTTTTAGAGCATTAGGTGAAAGGTCCTTTAAAAGCTTGAAGTATGACTTATTAATAATATATAAGCACATATCTTTCCGGGTTATATCTCAGGTATCCAGCATGGGGATTTGTGCAAAGCTGCATGTCTTCTCCAATAAAACAGACTAGAGCAGCTACTTATTTAAAGTTCTTTTGCGCCAGATTAACTGAATGCCTGAGAGAATGATACTAGGTCACCTTCTTAAAATGGCCTGAATACCAGCAGAAGATTAAGAAATGGTGGGAGTGACTATATTTTGTTACACTGAAAGCATTACAAGCAAAGTGTACATGAGCAAAAGGACATTCACTGACAGATTGAATTGCATTATGATAAACTAAAAATGGCAGAGAGGCTCAGACCTTTGGAATAATAACTCTTGAAGATTTTCCATTTTGATAATCAGTTGATTGACAGAGGGTACAATGAGAAATGGCTATGACTTTTAGTTTGGAAAACAGCTGTTTTGTGATCCAGCTTGGTTTCACCCCAACACCAATGGTTTTACAATCTGCACCTCTGCTAGTTTTCATAAATCCTGGATCATTCTTTTTAAAAGTGCCAAACCCTCAATTTTCCAGCAGTAGCTCAACAGCTGTAACCAAACACTCATCACACCAGACCATACATAATACAGGAGCACAAACTAACTCTCATGTGGCCAGGGAACTTTCAGTGCCATCCTATCATTAACCATTGCTGGACTTTGTTTAACGTCATGTGTTAAAATATGGTTGGAGTTCTGAGGTTCTGAAGGGCTTAATGCCATCCATTTATGCAGCTACTCTTTCCTTCTACATTATTGTAATGTAGAACATGAGTGTGTAGGTTGCTTCAATGGCATTGGCAGAAATATGCCTATGTGTGTGTGTATTTTTTGAGTTTTGTAACTAAAGACATGAATGCAAATACATCTTCACTTAATGCGTTGTAGTTTTAATATACTACAGGATCAATTTCTGGCATTATATTTCACACTGAATGGCAGATTTTTAATTCTTTTTTAATTTGTCTGTTGTGAAAGAAAGTAAGGGGTGAGAGTAAACTTCATAAGAGGCCAATATCAACACAGAAAAAGAAATACTTTTTTTTCTCCAGGCTAGTAACATCCAGCTGGGAATGAAACCTACTTTGTCAGTATAGCATGAGCTAAGCCAGTCAGTCATTGGCAGCAGAAACCAGGTCACAGTGGTCTACAGCAATCCTGCTGCTGGATCGTACTCTCTAATGAAGAATGAACATGGACAAAGGTAAAAATTGCATCAGCAGCAGCAGCTGGGTGAAAATGAGGTTTAACTTCTTATAGGAACCAGATGGTGGGCTATTAGAAATCGTCTAAAGCTGCCCTGGAGTGGCAGGAACAGGCTTGAGTTCCTGCAGCAGGCAGGAACTGAAAGCATTAGTGTAAAGACTTTTGTCAGATGAACATGTTGAGGCATTCATTCCTAATGTCTCCCTACTTCTATTATAAATTTCAAGGGCCATGAGCCTAGAAGAAAGATACAAATTATGGAAACAGATGGAAAGTCAGTGAGGCATAGAAGTACAGGTGCTATACGAACAGATGGAGTGAGGGGGAAAAAGGAAAGGAAAAGTGCTAAGTCTGAGAGGTGCACAAAATGCAGCAGGTGTATAACAGTTCAGTCTTGTAGGGGGATTTGGAAATTAATTACATCACTTTTTTCTCAGACAGCTCACTCCTTCCCACAAGGGACACTAGTTTTTTTCCCTACTCCATGTGCACTAAAACAAATTGACTTGTCCTTGAATACATCTGACTGCCAGTTTTTAAGAACGTTACCTTGTGACAGGGCTGAACTAAATCAAGCTTATTAAGAGCCATTATCTTCTTAATATCATTGCAATTCCTTTCTCCCAGCTCTAGACCACATTAGTTTACAGATCAATGTTAAAAACAATGGCAAATCTGGAATGCTCTTGCTTCCAATCCCAAAGCAGATAGTATCACTGTCCAAAAAGATGATGCCTGTAGAGGTATTCTGTTTGGTAAACAATCTGATAAACTTAGAATGCATTCAGCAAATCTAAAATCCAACATCACCTTCCCGTTACACAGCAAAGCACAATCTCACTGTCTGACATGAATTATATCAATTTCCCTTTTGTGGTAAAAAGACATATGATGGCTGTTACTTATCCCAGTAGGGGTTGTTTGATGACTTAGAGAACTCAGAAAACTAAAAAAAAAATTCAAAGTCTTCCTGCCTTTACTGAGCAGGGGTGATACTGTGAATGACAATGTTCTGTAGCAGAACTTGCTCTGTGTAAAGTGTAAGGTTGAGTCGAACAGGAGTCCTGGCTGGAGCAGTCTGGGGCTGGGAACTGGGCTGGCTGGAAATTTTGTGATTCAGAAGCCAGAGCCTCCATGCCCAGGCATAGGGAGGCAGCCTTCCAGCAGGAGATGAGCACAGGGCTGAACCCTTTCATGTCTGAGAACCATTTCTGTGATTAGCCATTCAACTCTGATTAAAATGCACATGTGTCTGCTCTCCTGGGAGCTCACATTTGAAACATCCTCTTTGGATAAATTAACATTTGTAAGCAAGGCGTTATTGGTTTTTTTGGGTTTTTTTATCATTATGCTTTTTTCCCTTACCTTTTGAAAAAAAGAGGACTTCATATTCCAGGCATTTCCTACTGGACATCATCTGTTACAAAGCTCTCATCTTCTCTATTTTTTAAGAGAATTTCTGCTGTAGCAGGTCTATTTGAAAAACAGGATTGCTAGGAAAGATTATTTATCATTTTCTTATAAAATCCAAAAGCCAAAAGGGAAAACATCTGTTAGGTCAACTATTTGTTCTCCCTTTTGGATGTTTTACAATGTAAGCTTTGCAGATCGTGCATACTTAGTTTCTCTCCTCCGTGGGAGGAATGGGTTCCATTTGGAGGATTACTTCTAGAGCTCCAACAGAGGCCTTGGAGTCAGGGTTCATAATTTCAACTTCCATGTTTTAACCACAGAAACACTCAAATGCAAACTCCAGGTACCCCCATGGGCACTGACAGTGCTTAACAACATCCATGCTCAGTCATTTTCTGGCATGTGATTAGAACAAATGTGAACACAAAGGCAGCAGAATAGGCTGGGATCCCAAGGTGGCACTGCCATGGCTGCCAGCACACTCATTTTCTTTATGTCTTTTGGGTTGCTCAGTATAAACCTTTACTTCACCTTTGATTCTTAGGTTCAATTTTGTTATCTCCATTTAGCTAGCTTTAGTTATCATTGCTTTGCATCGGTGTTTCGTCATAAAATCAAAATGATATCACAAAGGTCTGCCAGCTGGCTGAGAAATAAAGTTGAATGTTTATTAGATTTTGAAGGCAATATGCAATAGGTCACAATTTTAGTAGATTTATGTAAATCATGTAGCCCTACTACATTATGTCTCATAAACTATTAGCTTTGAGAGCACTGCAGGATAAGGCATACATTAAGCAAATTAAAAACAGATAGGAGGTGGCAAAAGACAATAGCATCCATTAAAGGAAGTATCACAAGATCTTTTGGACAGTCAACACTCTTGATAGGGAATCATTCTTGCACACAATTGAGCACTGGAGCCTGCTGCAGTGATATTCAGAGCAGCAGTGAGAAGAAATCTGTCACTGACCATCTCGCGAACTAGGAAATAATTCAGTGCAAGCAACCACTGGTACCACAGGCCCTCTTATCCAGAAGAAACCTTTCAAGAAAAGTATCTGAAAGACATTTGTACACTGATATAGGAAAATAACAGGTCCTGAAAATCCATACAAGTACTGTTTCAAGATCCTTATTTTATTTAGCTAATATGTTTAAAAGAAATAATTTATTGATTTATCCAATACATTCAAGACCTGAATTCTCAGACAAAAAAATGAATTTCAATATTAACTGAATTATCAGAAAAAAAAAAATCAATAGATAGCAGAAAAGAGATTTTGTCTTCTGATTCCACCTGCTTGATTTTATGCAATGCAAGAAGCAAAGGGAGCAACCTCACCAAAAAAAATTTTTTTTTTGGTGCTCACGAGCAATTGCACACAAGAAAATGTATCAAGTCTACAGTCACAAGCATGACAGATGCACCCAAGGTCTTGCTGACATTGGCAGCTTTACAGGGGCAATCTGTATAGAAGGACGACATGTTCTTGAGCAACTCCTTCTAATGAGGTAGGCATAAAGATTGCTGCCTTTAATATCTCTGGCATGAAGTTTTGAGGTTTTTGCTTATGAATTGAGCACTGCAGAATCATTGGAGGAATAATAATAATAATAATCATAATTGCTACCAGGTTGATGACAGGTCCTGAAATGAATCCCCAGAATCCTCCTGTATATATGAAACATATTTTTTCTTTTTCCTCAACAGGAGACAAAGCCACTTAATAAAGGGCTCAAAAGCATCTGTACCATAGGGATTTTACCATTTCCATGAAAATTAAATTATAATGGGGAAATCATAGACTGCGAAAAGTAGTCTGAAAACTAATGTAATTTAAGAATGCCATGTAAAATATTGAAATATGCATCTGCTACTTTTAGTAAGGGATGTTCACTAAAAACCTTATTTCATTTCAGGCCTGCTCATTCTTTATGTATGTAGTCTGAAGATATAGTGATTCTGGTTTAGTAAATAAAGATCAGTAATATGCTGTCTTATATGAGAACAGGACACACTAAACATGCTTCTTTTCCTTAAGAACTGGTTAAATGTGTAACAGCTGCTATGTCATTAGAAACAATGGAATCCTGTGTTAAAGGATGTGGAGCAAATAGATCCTATGAGTGTGAACTGAAAATCCTGTTGAAACAGCCCAAGAGGAAGAGTCAAGCAATATGAAAAATGTGGCTTTTGCAATATCACCTACCCTACTTCTTGCAGTGGTAGAATGAACCAGACTCATAGGAACCCCTGTCTACTAATTCAAAGAAAGCTAGGGTAATTTTTCCCCTATAAAAGACTAAAAAGGCTTTCTGGATCACGACTTCATCCTTCATCCCCAGGGCTCTTACACATGCTTCTTATCTCTGTTTTTGTGAATGAAACAATTACACAAGAAAATGACACTTCTCTCTCTCTTCCCTTCCCTTTCTCTCAAAAGCTCCTATTAACCTTATCAACATATAGCTGAAATCTTCCCAGATTGAACATTGCATTCTTCTAGCTCTAGTTTTAAGAACAAACTGCAATTTTCTGGCCAAGTGAACTCATGCAGAGTGAATTGCTGGCATGAAAGGTGCTGTTTCATACTTAATTCTAGTAATTGCCTTTGAAACAACAAGTTTGGGGTTTTCTTTTTCCATAAAAAGTCATGTAATTCTTCCCTTGTTATTGGAGTTTTTTTACATCCCTGATAAATAAGGATTTTGGTAAGTACTTCTTCCTAGAATCCTGATTGGAATGATGCATTAGACATATCAACATAGAAAGTATATCTCGATGTGTTATCCATTTGTACTATAATGGGACATGGATGTCCAAATCAGTATCGATCTCATTGGACCAGATATTGAAGTGCTTTGTAACTGTATTCATCCAAAAGGCTCTATTTTGCATCTCCTTTTCATTTCACAAGCTTACTTTAAAATCTGGATACTTTAAAAACAATACTTTATGGTATTGTTTTCTCTACACATAGTTAGAGAAAAATCCCGTGGGTTTGTAACTGTAAAGTTTTCTGTGATGTTTGTCATTGGGCTATCTTAATCTTTAATAAACAGCTAAAGGTAAAGGCTGCAGTGTTTGGGATAGTTTATATACCAACAGCAAGTTTACAATGGACCTGACAGAGCGGCATTTTCACCTGTGGAAATAAAACTGCACCTAAAAAGGTAGCTTTACTTCATCTATTATTCTAAATAATTCATTGAATAAGAAAGAATAACCATACTTATTGCACAGACTCAACCCAAGAGATGATGTTACATGTCTGAAGCCTCCCTGTAAGGCAAAACTGAACCCAGAAACAGAACAAAATAGCCTACATACAATTGCAATGCCTGTGAGGGATCAGCCACAGAGGGAACAGAAACTGCTACAATTGCCCAAAAACTTTCTGGCGCTCAATTCAAACTAACAAATATGTGTTGTAGCACTGCAGTACATCTTCTGTGATTTGCCATAAAAACTGAATGTGGAGACCTCGGGTCAGCCTTTTCCTCTTCAGGCATCCTCTTTAGACCTGGAAAAGTAGAGCTCAATTATTAATAAATNTGCTGAGGTTTGTTTCTTTAGGTTTTTCAAACTGTTGTTTTATTTTTTAAGGACACTGAAGACAATAGTTATCTTTCAGCAGTATAGAGTAAAACTTAGCAGTTCTTTTTATAATGTGCAGCAAAATCCGCTCAGCTGTATTAAGGTTATTCTTCCCACAACTCATGAATTAGCGACTCATGTTTTCATTTTCCTATGAATTAAAATATCATAATTTCAGTCATCATTTTTAGCAACTATTCCCTTTTCAGTACTTATTGTATCCAGTTCAAAACTTCACTGGAACAGCTGCTCAGCAAACAATCTTCCATATGCGTGTCCTTCCACTTAATAACAATAATTGTTTTAGTTCAATCTTTCGACCACGTCTCTGAATAAACAGGAGAGCTCCCAATGGGATGACCCGTGTTAACACTGCAGTGACTTAAATTGTGTAATTCATATGCTTCCTGGCACTAGAAGAGGCATTACCATGTGCTCAGGGCAGTCAGATGGGTAACAAGATCAACGAGGTATTTCAATCTATGTGACATGAATAGGCTTCACCAAAATGAGCAAAATGCCGGAGTTATAAAAGGCAGAGCGTAGATGTCATGTTTATTTTGTGCTTCGGGCTCGTGAGCTCTAATTAGCTGTCAAGCCAATTAGCCTGAGCGGGCTATGCAGGAGTCCTTGCTGAGCCCAGGGCCGGCTCTGTGGGCGCTGCTGCTCCGGCCCCTCCGCAGCAGCAGCGGGAGCAGCGGCCGGGACAGCCCCGGTGCGAGCAGGGAGCAGGGGCTGCAGCACACGGCAGAGACAGCACACACAGCCCCCGCTGAGTCCGCTCCAGGAGCTGCAAATTGCCCTGTGTGCCTTTGTTACCTCCTATTTGCTGCAAGACTTCCCAGCAGCTAAAGGAAAGGGACAGATTTTGCCCTGCATTTATTCTTCAGCTGAGAACGAGCACAGGGTTTATATTTCCCTTAAACCCTCAAAACAAGGATTAAGTGTGACTTCGCTGCTGTTGGCCTAGCTGGTTCTGTTAGAGAGGTGTGAAATTCATCTAGACTGATCATAGCAAAAATATTTTAGTCTCCTTTTCCAACTGGTATTAAAACTAACTTCTGCAGAAGGAAACTTTTGCAGGAACAGCTGCAGCTGCAGTAGCAATAGATGGAGAGACAGGAGGAGAACCCTTACATTTTATAAGCTGTTTTAAATTCTCTAAGGCTTTGGACTGTTTTAGGGTGATCGGGCTTGCTCCATTTTGAGAGCTGCTCAGGTTTTTTACCTTTATTAAATTTTTGTATTATGCACTTGATTATATTCAGATATAACTCTATTTCAAATTATAGTATCTTTCTTGAAAAGCTAAAATTCATAAATGAAAATTATTAACGCTCTCTTATTAACTCTTTCTAAATGAGACTGTCCCTTTTGGTTATTTATCATACCACAGTAAGAGCACTAGTGTCTTTTGCAGTGTGTGAGCATAAAGATATACTTTTTTAGATGATATCTGTTTATTCCCTAAAGTCAAGAGTTTATTTAATTTTTCAGGTAAAATCAGAGCACTTACATAGATAGCCCAGAGGATGAATAGTAACCACCTGAAGACAACTCAAGGGGAAGTTGCTATGACAATGGCTTCTACAAAGCGTAAAAAATAGAATAAGAAAAAAAAAACCCTCACCACTTGCCTTATCAGAAGAAAAGTATGACACAGGAGTTGAGGTCATCCTAAAAATTAGATCCCCTTCTCTACAGCTTTAAGTAAAGCTCTAACAGAAATTTCATGAATCCAAGCCTCACTGTGACCCCCAACATCCACAGAAAAGTAAAACTATGAGAAATATTCTCTCACTCACAGTTGGAAAATAATGAGACAGCCAGGTAAGCTACACAAAAGAAACAGAACAAATCGAAGCCAAGCAGTTAAGAATAGCAATTCCTGGTTCCATTCAGACACCCAATTTGTACATCTCCCTGTGTAACCCCCTGGGCACTGGTATATGTAGAAGAGTTATGTAGAAGAGTTACACATGTGCTGTCCTACCACTGAATCTGAAGCAAGTCAGCTTTCCCCATCAGGGCTCCTTTAACATCTCCCCAGTTTGATATGCCTGGCATGCATCACTCTGAACATGTGAGCTGTTAATTATCACAGTGCAAGATTTCCCTTCGAGGAGAATTCCCATGGTGGGATTTGTCTGCAGAGCCTATTCTGTGCTACTTAGGGGACAGCTGTTACAGCAGATGAGAAAATCTGAACACAAATTGAGACAAGCGTGCTTTGATATGTGGAACTGCTCTTTTAGAAATGCCAAGGGGTTTGCATTACAGAGTGGCTGCAGGGGTGGGGTTCGTGTGGTATCTCCAGGTCTGCATTTGGCACACAGTGCACGCTAACTCAACAAGATACAGCTGGGGCAAAGTGGCTGCTTGGATGTAAAGCCTACACAACCCATGTTTTTAGTGAAAGTAACATGTGCCACCAAACATAATGGTTTCTGAAGGTAAACAACATGCTGTGTTTGGGCTCCGTCTGAAATGGAGACACAGACTGTACAGGTTTAACACTAATGATTAGCATAAGTTTTCCCAGAGTGACTTGGGATTCCTTCACTTCAGGATGCAAAACCTGTGACGCTGTCAGTTACAGCTCCTGTAAACTCCTCTGAAATCAGTTCAAGTGGTCTCATACTAGATAGCCAAAATAAGAAGGAGCCAAATTGATTGTTCATTGCTAAGTTTCTGGACTTTTAAAATTGCCGATTTGTGCATTTTCTACTCAAGTAGAGAATGGCCAACACATTTCTACTAGAAAGGATATCCGGCTGAAGCACTAGGCCATCAGCATGTTCCCTCCAGGCAACTTTCTCTCTCTGCTTCAGCCATACTGAATTATATTTAGTAATAATAAGAATAAAGACAATCTTACCAGCCTACATATAAAAAGGTTTTTGCTTATTTTAGACAGACCTTGATCCATTGATTAAATGTACTTTAAACATTGATTAGTTTAATTGGTTAATAGCAGTAGAAATCTCATTCTGAATTTTTCTTCTGGCTTTCAGATTTTGCCAGTCTAACGCTCCATTTCTTGCTACAAGGTGGGCTTTGCTGTTGACCCAGCACAAGCAGTTTCACAGTCAAGATAAAACCAGCTTTTTGTTAATTATTCCTGGTGTATAACCTTAATCCATGCAGGTTTCAGGATTTCCCTGCTAATCCTTGCGTGCTAAGCAGTAGGTGGTCGATGGGCTGTTAACACAAGGCAGAAGTGGCTGTGGCAGGTCTGTTCACAAGAGAGAATCTCAGACTTGCCCTTTCCACTTTTGCATCTCTCTGCCTCATGAGCAAGGCTCTGAATGGGAACAGCAGACTTCCTCATGCACTGGTGACTTTAAACTCTCTTTAGTTGCCACATTTAGGAAAAAATGTAGCTGTAGCACCAGAGTATGGTACAACCACAAAGAAAAGGCAGTTCCAGCTGGCCAGAGCTACCCCAAGCTCTCAGGCAAAGACCTTACCCCTGGCTACTTTATCTCTGACTCTTAGCAGTCTGCTTCCCCTGCACTCCCTCTAACCAAAGGAGAGACAATATTTCTCATAAGTGCTAGGCAGGCAATTACGGCTTTCAGCCACATGGCTTTCTCCCAGCTATCGACCACATTACCTTCAAAACAGGAGAGTGTCAGAAAATTTATGTCCCCAGTTTAGGCTCAGTCTTCCATTTGCAATACAAGCCAAACCAACCAGAGAGCACATCTCAGGTTAATGACAAATGCTCCACTTAGAGCAATTGCTCAATATATGCTCCCAAGGACTTTATCTGACAGCCTATATAAACAATATTAGAGTATTTATCTTAATTGCTGCTTACAAAGAATGGTTCCCGGCTGGAAATATAAAGCATTTCTCTCTTTCTTCAAACGAATTTGTGAATTGGTCCTCTCTTACCTCTATTCCTTCTGTAATCGATGTTAGCATCTGAAACAGACAAATGGCATTAAGTTCCTTAATTTTCTTGACTGATTGTCCCAAAAAGATGTTCTCAGTTGGTGATGTAAGGAAAACATTACTCTATCTGGAAGACACAATATGACTGACCAGATAGAAGGTGCTGCTTTTCAGAGGGGCTTGTTCCTCAGAAGACATGTCAACAGTTTCACACTTTAAACATCTCAGTAATGTGGTGATGTCTGGCCTGTGTGGTTCCCATTACTTGACATTCCACAGCATAAAATATAGCAGCAAAGGATGAAGTATAGTACTGAGTTGAAAAGAGAATCTATGTGCTATAGGAAGTCTGGAGCATTTTGTCTGACTCAGTTAACTCCATTCTGTAATAAGGTTTTCAATCTGGCACCAGTTGTTACCAAAGCAAAATGTGCATGGAGCGAGAAGGACACTTTCTATTAATTGACCAAAACCCCAAGCTTGCAGGCTTTAAGTAATATGATATATCATGTTCTCATATGGATGTCAGTAGCTGTAATGTCCAGCCATACATACACCTTATTATTTATTACTGCAGTATAGAAAAAAACATTCTGAAAAGAGGTTTTCATGCAAATTTTTCCAGTGACTTGCAACAAATCTGAGCATACTTTTTTTTAATACCTGTAGTACTTAAGCTCTAACTACTGAAAATATGCCATACTTATAACCCTGGTGGGCTACTCCCCCCAAAAGCAAGAGTTTTCTTCTAAGATCTTTTCACTTGAAGTCTTATTTGAGATAGGCAACAAAGACCCTTTTTTTTGTGTGTGTGTTTTATTTTTTGTGTTAAATCGGTTTGGTTTGGGAGTTTTTTGCTGTCTGGTTGTTGGTTTGTTGGTTGGCTGGATTTTCTTCATTCGTTAGGAAATAAACTTTAGACACCACACCATCCCAGAGAGGACTTCAGGCTTTAAACAACTGAGTCAGTGATGTCAAATCTTCAGAAATAACAGTTAGATCTGAGTTGAGGCAATGATTGAGAGTGACAATTTCTACATACCATCCCCAAATCCCTTCAGGTCAGGGATATGAGCTTATATCCTGAACCATCTGCTGCCAGGAAAAAGCCTGCTCACAGGCCTCAGTCTTTCTCCTGTCTAAAAGGAGAGGGGACAACTGATGATGGGTCTTAACAGCCAGCACTGCACTTCACTGGAAAAGCCACAAATCCTCATTTTCACCTAGAAGGTGATGAGACAGTAAAGCTGCTTCTCCAGCTGCAGCAGCACGAACTGGGTGCCACCGTTGTGCCCTGGTTTGAGTTTTTACTGCACACTTGCAGAGGACAAGTTCAGCTCTGGTGCACTGCCTGCACTTCCAGAAGGGAAGACTGTAATCTTACTACCCTGTGGAGCCAGCTATTTTCTGGCAAGAGTCATTACAGTGTTAGCTTTGATTAGCAATCTCCTCCTCCCCTGAGCCTGCATACTGTCCCTAAGGCAAAACAAAAACTTTCTCTCTCGGGGTTTCTTGTGTCATAAAAAATACAGCAGCAAACATCATCCTCAGTCATTCTGTACATTTGGGTTTTATTCTGTGTGCTGTGTTTGGGCTCTTTGCACAATGCAATTTCAAACTCAGAGATATCTGTTCCTCAAGTAATGGATCTAATTTAAAAACACAAGTTTTTCCTTTAATATCTACAAGGACGTAAGAGTACATTCCTCCTCTAGAAAATAAATGATTCTCTCTTTCCAGAGCACATTTGATTATTCATTTTACATGTTTGTTCTGTGCGTAGTTCAAGATGGAATATTTGATTTCTAGGCCCCTGTCAGAAACAGCAGTTAACATCATTAGACATTTTCATTCAATAAAGGAGGCTAAAAAGGGGTAGCCCTAATGGCCACCCTGTCACATCTTATCCATCTCAACCAAACATGTCTCTAATAGTAAACAAGTACAACAGGATGCCTCACTGCCTTTAGCTTTCCTTTTTGACAAGCAAACCAAAGTCATTCAGATTCTACAGACACTATTCACAGTACCTTAAAAGTGAAATCCCAGCCTCAGAACACCTGCCAAGAGAAGAGAACAAAATAATACGAGGGAAGACTGTGTAAAGGGATTGAAAAGCCTAAAATCTCTGAGACAGCTATTATTAACTGACAGATTTAGATTTCATTTCTGCTAGGAAAAAAAAGCAGATGTTAGGGATGCTTCATTAGCTACAGAGCAGAAAATAAAGTATCATTACTTTTACCAAATATTCCATTTGAAACAAGACAGATATTTTAACCAAAACCTGGAAGTACAAACCAAAATAGTCAAAACAGATTATCTGAGAGTTTGCCAATTCATTTCTCGTAAGAAAAGCAAAAAATCTAGCCTTTTCTAATAGTAGCCATTTCTCAGGAAGAATGTGGTTGACCAAGCAAGTCTCCTGAAATTCAGTGGGTTGAACCATGAGAGGATAAAGACCATAATGTGACTAGAGGTTCTTCTGTAAATGACTTTCTGAGGGGAACACTTTCTGAGGGGAACATTTCAATGGAAAAGGCAGAAACTATGGCATTGACTTTGGGGTTTTTTCCTGTTTCTTTTCACCCTATTTATTTAAATCTTTCCTCTCATAGAAAATAAGCATGAATAAAAAGAAATAAAATATCTTTAAAACTGACAAAAATGTTTCTGTTCTAAATAACTGAAAATTGTTATTATTGGAAATAAAAAATCAAGGTTTGAGAAAAATTGTGTTCTCTCTGTACTTCTACTTATATGGAATCCAGCAATGTTTTCTAGTGCTTATAGTGACTGCTCATGTGAAAAGCACTTCTACCATTTGTTTTTTCTTTCTCCCTAGTAAGCCATCCAAGTGTAGTTAATGGGAATAACAGGAGGAGTACAAATGCAGGAAAGTAGTTCCTTGGGTACCAGGAGTAGGACAGCTTTATGCTGCAGTCCCTCCTTCAGCCAGAGCACTTGCAGAATCACCCCCCTCTCTCTCTCTTTTTCCTTGGTCTGTAGAAATGTCATTTTCCTACAGAACTTTTTTCATTAAATCAGGCAACTGTTCAAAACTGATTTGAGAGAGACAGCAACTGCAGGAAACAGATGAGGACAGCACAGCAAGTTGCCTTTTTTTAGGCAAACAGACTATGAAAAACTAGGTGAACAGAGAATGATGGTACATTTTCTGCAAACCAGAAGGCTGTGAGACACCAACTACCACTTCCATGTGGAGCTTGCAAATGAAAAGGCAGAAAGAAAAGTTTGAAGGCTAATGAAACATTTTCTGAAATATATACAAAGAGTTTTATAAAATTTCACATTGTGCTGACATTCCATCTTGCCAGCAGCAACTTTAAATTGAATATACAGGAAAAAAAAAGTAATTTCATTGTTTAACAACAACTATCCAGTGGCCAGAAGCAAAGAGGAGACACATGTAAGGGATGGAGCTACAAGGGCCATAGGCTTGTGTTCTCTTCCTGGCCTTGACATTGTCCTGTAGCAAGATATTCAGCAAATGGCACTTTTTTTGGCTTTGTGTCCCCTTAACCTTCTCAACCATTTTGACTGTGAAGTATCATGATGCTACACTTACAGACATAGTCCTATTTCTCATACTCCCTTCTGATTAGGCAAGGTTTTTAACATAGCCACATCTGATATTTACGATCTCAAGGTCCTCCCTAAATTTCCATGTTTTAGTGAAAAAAAAATAAAAATTAAAAGGCTTAAAGACTGCAAATAGTTATTTTACATTAAAGTAAAAGTGATGAATAATTCAAAAGCAGAATTCAAGCAATGGTCATACTCTGGATGCACTCAGTAACCACTAGAAATAACGGTAATTAGCAAGAGGCTTTGAAAATGCCTGTAGGGTTTTTCTCCTTCAGTCCTATAAAGCTAGCATTCACATTTTATTTCAAATTTTCTGCATTATGCTCCTTTGTTTTTCACATGCATCATTACATAACAAAGAAATATAAGTTTTCTTTTCCTTGTCAGTGAAAAAAAAAAAAAAAAAAAAGAAAAATAGGGAGAAGAAGAAGGATTTTATTTACTTTGGGGTTAGGTCAGGACATATTCCTCAGGCCTTTTGTTTGCAGGCTGCACCTTAAGGTAATAACAGGATTGCCTTGTTCTTTTTCTTCAGGTTTTCATTGTAAGGTGTTCCTCAAGTTTTATCTGCTATGTGGTTTTTTTTTCCTGTCTAGAAAATCTGCTTCCATTTTCTCCCCTCTCCTTCTCAGAGAGAGAGGAAAAGATACTGATTTATTCTGGAACAGTTATCAAAGAGGACCAAGCTTACGCATCAGTGCATTGAAGCAGAATAAAAAAAGCTATAGTGTACTTTAAAAGGGACATATGAGCAGAAAGTAATGAGGGATGCTTCTTTGGTAATAAGAAACTCACTCTTGGAACTTCATGCGTTTAACAAAATACCAGCTAAAGGATAGAGTGCCCTAAAACAGGTGGATATATAGGACAGGGCTACAGCAGGAAGTGTCTCTGAGGTGTCACTTTAATCAAATCTGACTTAAGGAAAGAAAGTGCTCAAAGGCCTGCACAAATGTTGCCAAAATAGTGAAATAAAGAGAGGAGGGAGCCTGCAAATAGAGGCTACGGAAGGATCTGGTTGAGTAGAGCAGGCAGGTCACAGGAATTTGTGGCAGGATGCCAAGCTGTGGTAAGACCCTTCCCTCCTAAGATTTATACCAGTTGTGGTCACTAGCTGTCAACAAAGAAAGGGGCAGTTTCTAAAATAAAGGCCTGTGGCTAAGGTCCTCTATGATATAACACTTTTCCTCTCTCTTTCAGCTTTATTTTCTAAATAAATTAATAATTGGATTGTGAAACATGACAGAATATTAAAGACTATTAGCATGTGAAATGAGCTCTCTGCTGGTACAGTTCTAACCCCATATAGTGCAACTCCGTGTAATTCATAGGGGACCAATGGATAATTAATCCTGACTCTCTGTCTCTGAAGGGTGAAAAATCAGACAAATTTTCAATAAACTTTCTTCTGCCACTTCCTTCCCAGTCACACCAGTGTGTCCCAGTCACACACGTATAATAATATGTAGCCAGGCTGAAAGCTAGTTCAAAGGCAGACACAAGTAAGGCAGCAACCCAAGAGCCTCCTGCACTGCTGGCTATTAGCCTTGCTCTGGCCTGAGCTCCACTCTGCACACTCTGCTGGGAAAAGCTCTGGAGACCTGCTGACAGATTGTGCTGCATCAGCTTTTCCGGATCAAACACAGAGAAGTTGAAGTTCTCTCTTTGTCTTTGAGGGCTCTTTGCTGCCTGGCATAAGTCTAGCAAAGGTTTCCCTTTCACACAACCACTGCAGCTGAGGATAGTTTGGAGATGAAGCCAAGAGTCACATAATAGTGAAATAGGAGAAGAAACATAATGGTAGAGCTCTGAGCTTACCTTTTCACAGCTCTGAATGCAGCAAGGTAAGTGAGACATGACTCAAAATCTTCACCTTGCCATGATTCCTCGTTACCAGGTTCCTCTTTTCTTCCTTTCATACTGAGGCCAAGGCAGGCAGGAAGCCAGCAATGCCTTGCAAAATCTAGATAGCACTTTATACTTCTGTGTAACAACTATTTTAGTGCTTCATAAACTTCTGTGCAGGTGAAAAAGAAAATGCAAAATTTGTCAGTGAACACAATGTCTTCCTTTTTTTTTTTTCCCCTCTCTTTAGAAATATCTCTTTCCTAGCTTCTTTAGACTAGGGAATCAGTCTTTGCCAAAGGTCACACACTCTTCAACTCTGATTCTTTACTGTAAGAGTAATGCTTATTCAGACTAAAATAAAAGTTTCCATTTTCTATACTGTGGCAGCGTCTGTTTGACAAATGTTCCTGCTGATAGATTCTGTAGCTATGCCAGCTAAGGAGACCACACTACAGCTCTTCACACTCTGCCAGCTCCTAACAAGGCTTTTAACCATGCCCTTAGTGCAACACATGGAGCTCTTGGGTCTCTGCAGACCTGGTAGGAAGACATCTAGATGTACATGATGTTCCTAAACTCTCCCTTTGCCCTGCAGTCCAAACATGTAACCCAGTACTCCCTGCAGCCCCTTGGAATCCATACTCACTGTATAGACAGTGCTGTCTGACATTTTTCTGGGTGGTATTTTGCATTCTACTTAAGTAATCAAGATGTCACAAATTGCTTACAGGGAACACAAGGTGATAACTTCATACAGGTGCAGATTTACATGAACCAAAAGGACCTTAAAAAATTCTAACTGAGCAAGGAGACCATGGCAAATTACAAAGGTTGTAGAAAGGCAGTTTACTCAGTGAAGTCAGCTAAAGAATCAGCAGTACAGCTGGTTTCACACTGCCCTCCCTGGCTTCCATTTCACATTCTTCCTGTTGATGTATGTGTGCGTATATTCACATATATACACGTGCACACATTAGCAAACTAGCTGAGATTTTCCAGATTCTGTTGGACAATGTTTATTTATTTTATCATTCTGATCTCTTGCACTGTGCCAACATTTGCTATTGAAATATCTGAA
Organism: Regulus satrapa; assembly: GCA_013396955.1. Lineage (NCBI taxonomy): Eukaryota > Metazoa > Chordata > Aves > Passeriformes > Regulidae > Regulus > Regulus satrapa. The sequence continues at coordinate 193,300 of VWZN01012404.1, read as the reverse complement.
AGAAAAATCTCCAACAAGACAGAAATATGTCAGAGCCATACAGAACTTGATAATTACTAACTTTGTTACACATTTCATGCTAGATCTAAGGAATCTCTTCCATCTTACGTGAACTTTTTACTAACCTGAGCTTGAAGAAAATGGGAAGAAATAAGAGCATGGAGGAGAAAAGGGAAAGATTCCAACTGCATTAGCAGCCTATTGGGAATCCTAATTGCCCTAAAGGCTGCTTGTCCCCTCCCCTTGGCATTGGTATTCAAATGGCGGCATGGATCAGGTCTTGCATTCTGTAATTTGTAACCTGCTATATTTAATAGCCACACAGCACTGTACTGCTGCCACACTGTAAGATTTATGGAGTCTGCCACCATCGACAAGTTGATTATCACTTTTTATTTGGATGCACTGGGCTTTTTTTTATTAGAGATTATATATTTTAATACTTGTGATAGTAGTTGGTAGCTATATATTTCTTTATTTCTTCTTGGAATATGGCTGCTGTGGGATTCTTTCTTTGCCTGAAGTTGAAATATTTAGTATGATTCATGTTCTCAACATTTTGTTAGGGATGTAAACTGTGAATCTTACCCTGTACATGACAGAAATACAGATTTGCTGAGCCATAGAATCATCAGAGTAAATCTAAATGCATCATTCCCCAGTTTATCATATTGCTTTGGTTCCTTTACTTCAGTTGAAAGTTATTCTTAAACTTTTAACTTGTAAGGCAGGTACACAATCACTTACTGGAGAACACCTTAAGGATGGGATTAGCTAAAAGCACCGAACACCTTTGTTCTCCCGCCAGTCATCTTGTTCTATATTCCCTGCAGCTCATTTTCAAGCATTAAGCTTGTACTGCAGGTTACTGCACACATTCACCCAGCTAAATTCTAGCCACATAGCTGCTGCAGACAGATGCAGGTGGAAAACTTGCCCAGGAAGCCCACCCTGAGCTCCAGTCTGCCACAGTTCTGTCGATAGCTGTATTTCATTTGTGGAGTTCAAAGCTGGCTGCTCCTTCTGTGTGTGACATGCAGTGATGACACTGCTGGTAATGTTCTCAGGAGGCAGAAGGACAGGACAGGACAGGACGGCAGGCAGAGGGTGTGACCCACACCAGCACTCCCAGTTTCAGGAAACCATGAAAGAGACGCCTACTTCAGGAAGAGTCACATGACATCTATTCCTCACCTATGCCACAGGTCACAGGACAGCACCACAGTAAGAATATCTTCATCACAATGTGCCTCAGGAAGAGAACAGGAGGGCTCAAGAGAAATCACAGCTAGAGATTAATAAATAAAACTTGTAAATGACCCTCGTTAGTGATTGTACAGAGATGGAGGTGGAAATCTACCACAAAGCTTAGCAGCCTGATCTGGGCCCTCCTCACCATGATGGAAGAAAATTGTTTGAAATAAAGAGTGGTAACCTAAAATTGAGAGTACAGGTTAGTGTGAAAGAAATTTGAGTTTGATGTCTAGCTTCTTAGTTCCTGCAGCAGAAAGTGTTTGACAGTTTTCTGGGAAATTGCATCCACAGGTCTCTGCCAAGATGATCTGGAATGGAGCTAAACCTTGATGAGACCCAGGACCCCCATTTATTTCAGTTTTGACTGTAGTTATATTTAGCATAGATACACTATCTTTAAAAAAAATAATAAAATCTCTAAGCTACTTGCCAAAGAAAGTTTATGCCCATATATGTGATTGTGTGTCATAACAACTCAGGCTCTGCTCCGTGTCTTAATGACGCTCATGTGATATCAGTTATAAATGGGAACTGGGAGAGCAAGTGACACAGTGTATCTGAGAAGGAGTTATAAAAAAATATGCTAATTCTTGGAAGATTCTTGGAAGGAAATTTGAATATGTTGATGGAACTCTACAGAAAGTAACATATTCCTCCACAAAGACCTCTCTGTTGCCAAGAACCTCTTTTTACCCACCTTAAAGGATTACTTGATATAAATGCAGATCTGGTGTGTTTTTACAAAAGAAAGAAAATTCTTTCTTAGCTGTGTTCACATGCTCTTGGGGATGCAGAATCTTTAATCAGACATGATGTTATACAGCTTTTCAGATGTCTCTTTATCTTCCAAATTCTGATGACTGAAACATGTTTAGAACAAGAACAGCTATATCTGTAAAGACTTGTGCCTTTTTGAAAAGTCACGGCTAATGATAGTTTTTTTTTAAATGAGCTTCTCAGTACTCTGTATCCTCTAGAGGGCTGGTGGGAGGAAAGGATTACATGCGTTCATGGCTGCTCCTGCTAGTTCCTCATTCTACTTCTGAAAGCTCTTTTATGGCTTTCCGAAACTAGCTGTTGTGGAAAAGAAAAAATAAATGGAGAGCTAAAGCCCTTTGTGCATTTATCAGTTGCATCTTGACCCATTTGCAAAAATAGAGTGCTTTGCAATCTGCTTATGTAGATATTTCCTGTGTTCTCCACCTTGACTGAAAATAGATTAATGGCCAAAATATTTCAGTTCAAGCGACTTTGCTCAGGAGATGCTAACTACTCAGTCACACACAATTTTTTTCTGAAATGCTGAGTTTATGCAGGTTGAGCTGGTCTGGATTTGTATGAAAATGCAGTACCTTTTGTTATGAATTTTAATTTCTTTCTGAATCTTTGCTCTAGGGTTTAATAGTGCCTGCACTGCTCCTCAACTTCTTTCCTCCCCCGCGAGCTGCGACTCTTCTCTGTGTGTCTATGCAATGTCCAAAGCTCCCTCTCAAGAGGAGACTGGGCTGTGCAACTACAGATTTAATTTATCCAAAACCAACTGTACAATAACCACACTACTCCACCTCAAGATGGAAACAGATCTGTTTTCATTCACAATATTATACATATTATTTCCTGTGGTTTTCATTAACACCCACAATGTAAATTGATGATTGTTCATATAACAGCTGAGATGCAGTGTTACATTTTTCAGTATGGATGCTGTGATATGTAACCATGTATTCCTGTGATGTGATTTGGTTCTTTGGTAAACAGGTACAAACACTAAGGACCAATGACAACTGAAGCACAGGCCTAATTGATTCCATTGGTAAAATTAAGGTGGTAGCTTAAATCTCTCTTTTCTACAGCTTCCAAATTTGTATAATCAGTTCAGGGTCAGTACTGTTGGCCTTAGACACCTTGCATTTATGCAGTGCTGAGAAAGTGAAATATGAAATGAAAAAAATCCAGATATCTATAAAAAACCCCAACAACAACCTTAATAATTTCTTTAGTTGCTTTAGCAGCTAACATATTTCTGCCACCTCCCCCATTTTTTCCCTATGAAGATACTGATAATTGATGTCAGAGCAACACCAAGAATGTGTATTTCTAATACCTAAATATTTGACCAGAAATACTTCCTGCTGCTTTTCAACTCAAAAAAAAACCCAAAAAAACCCCAAAAAACCCCCAAAAATCAGGACAAAAATATAACTTTTTTCCTTTATGTTGTTCAAATGAAGATGAAGAATAACACATTGCAAATACAGAATGGGGAATAACTGCACCATGTCAGTTAAATGGACAGTGTAAGGAAAAATGTTAGTGAATTTACTATTTTACAGCATTTCAGCTTGAGTGGTATATCTGGGAAAGCTTCTTATATCTACAAGGGTTTTTCCAGAAAAGAACATTTATAATAGTTGTCTTGGAAACACGAGCTCTGTGGAAATATAAATCAGGGCTTAAAAAGGTTTTGTTTTCAAACTCTGAAATAAAACAGAAGAGAAATAAGGTGACTAGGTGAGCAGAATTTTATGATCTTAAATGCATGAAATGACCGGATCGATTCCATGTTAAAGTATTCCACCCTGCTTTGTGCTGATGAGCCTTGGCTGAGGTAAAGTCTTAAACAGGGGGCAGGAGCAATGCACAGAGAAAGCTGTAACAAGCTGCAGAGAGCACACATTAAAACAGCTAACAGGATAATAAGCTTAGAGGAAGAGGACCCTTAACAAAGTCAGAAGGAATTCAGAGTAGAATGTAGGAGACTGAAGGAACTCATGATTGTGTTTTTTCAAGACCTAGATGTTGTTATAAAAAGAACGGTTATAAAACAGTTATAATAGTTATAAAAAGAACAGCTCCACATGGCCATCAGGATCCCAGCCTTGAGAAGAAATGCAGGGAAAGACTAAAAAAATTCAACTGAAATTTTAAGTTGTTAACTAATGTCTGTAGACATACTAAGAACTTACCAGAAAACCTCTTAATCATTAGTAGTTTATAAGTAGAGACTAAACAAGAGATTCTAATTATTTGTCCTTGTGCAATCATAAATTGCTTCAAAGGTTTACAGAGCTTTAAAATAATCCATCCCATCAGTTTGGTTTTGGGGTTTTTTGTTGTTGTTGTTTTTGGGGTTTTTTTGGTTTTTTGGTTTTTTGGGTTTTGTTTTTTTTGTTTT
>VWZN01012404.1:149321-188857 GCA_013396955.1 Regulus satrapa | reverse complement strand
TTTTTTTTTTTTTTTTTTTTGAAAACCAGTAGTCCCTTCCTCTTCTACGCTGGGTGAGCCTGGCACAAACAGGGTGTTAAATGTGCTGCCATCCGAGTAACAGAAAGACAGGACACAGCTCCACCTGAGCAGGCACAGAGCCTGGCCTCAGGAAGCTGCTGCTGCTGTTGTCATTGCCTTCATATTCACCTGTATTGAGAATCATGGACTTCAAACTGGGAATGAAAGTCTTGGAACCTTTTTTCTCCTGGTATTTTACCTATAAGCCTTAAGTAGCAGCAATTGAAAGGGAGAGCAGAGATATGTGTGACCCTGAGGGAGCTGAGCCTCTACAAGCTGCCTCAACTCCCTACTCCCACCAGTAGTTTTTTTGTCCAACACCATGAAGAAAATATACTATGAAATTTCAAAGAGGTAGCTGAAACATTTCTGGCTACACAGCATGCAAACCTATTTTCAACAGGAGACAGAAGGTAATGAAGTAGATGAAAGACAAATTCACTGACCAGTGATCTCAGCCTGGATATAAATGTCAAGAAAATTTTGACTGTGTTTTCTCAAGACCCCATCCCTGCCATGTCATACAAAGATCTTATTTCTTGTTCAGCTTTCTGGACCACAGCAGTAGTATATTTCTAGCTTGGCACCAGGCTCACAGGGACAAACACAGTTCCTTCTTCAGTCAGCAATCACTAGTAAAATGATAAAAGAAACAATCAACCTAAAAGTTCATATGACACCAAAAGGAAATCAAACAAGTCTGACAGGAAAAATGCCATTTTTGTGATCCTATTGGTGTTATTCCATTTAAAACTCAACTGTGATCTAAAAGGAACAAAAACAGGTGGCTAAAGTTACTCTAACACTCTGAGAATTTCTAAAATTTCAGTAGCACTTTTATTCAGAACTTTTGCCCTTCCTTGATCTCATAAGTTCATCTCATTATAGCTAATGTTCTCAAAACACTGTCAAGGACCTTGATAGATGAAACTTAACACAGAAGCAGCATGTCTGGATAGAAATCACTCAATGTCCCAGTAGGACATTTCTGTTCTGTCTCAAAGAAATGTTCAAAACCTTCTGATCTTCAGAAGGTCTCAGTTTATTTCTGTAGAGGTATTAAAAAAAAAAAAAAAAAAAAAAACCAAAAAACAAAACCAAAAAACCCTCTGTGTCTCCCTGCGCTTTCCTTTAGTGATCTTTCTCCTCCACCACCTGTTAAGCTAAGATGTAATAAATTGCCTCTATGCAGTAGGGCAGACATGCAAAGCACACCTGTGGTCTCAAAAGTTGTTCTTGTCTTCATCTCAGATGTGAGGAGGGACAGTAACAGCAGCTACAGGAAATGTTTTGAGTTTTTGCTGGTGCTACACATCACAGAGTCCTGATGAGGAAAAGAGGAAAAGTGCTCCCAAACACGACCTGCTCAGCAGAACAGTCAAAGTATAAAAATTCAAAGGACATAAGGGCACCTGCTGAAACTCTTTAAGGAAAGAAGGGGATCTTCTGCTTGAAAGTATTGTTTAGGAAGCTGGTATGCTTCGAGATTATCCACCAACGCAGGTCAGACTGTTGTCTACTCACTGCTTAAGAGTTTGCCTCGGATAAACTTGTTAAATTTAATCTTGAGGAAGCTGCTATCTTTCATTCTTCTGTGTTACCCATTACTGAAATATCTATGAAACTTAAAATGTGAGATATACTTGTCTTCAGTGCATCGCAGTAAAACAATGATAAAGTACAATTTCTCCCATTTTATTGATGGGTAACAGAGCTGAGATATTTAAGATTGTACCTAGGATTCCAGGAAAACTGTCAGAATGAATCCCCAAATTTTCATCTGACTTGTGAAACCTCACTCCATTTAATGCTTTTTTTTTTCTCTTTTCTCTTTTTTTCCTATGCCAATGTCTGTGAGTGATTCTTGATAGAAACAGTAAAAATGCAGGGGAAAAAAAATCCAAGATAAAATTTAGAACTTCTTGCTATACAAGAATGTAGCTCCTTATTTGTATAGGGGTGGTTCAGTGCCAGGAAAGTTTGGTTATGTTAAAACAAATCAGACTGTTTGAAACAGATGCTTTAACCAGCTTCAGTACCTTATCTACTGTGATGGCTGGATCAGTGAAATACACTGAAAAAGCAAAATTTGGGTTTTTTCTCATTTCCAAAATGGAAGAATTTATACTTATGTGATAGAAGTAAGAAGGAAAATGTTTAAGCTGGGGAAGACAAATGCTGAATTTTCACAATTGCCTGCAATAATGTGTTTTCAAAAGACTCTAGTCTAAAAGCTGCTCTTTCACTTGCCATCTTGTCCTCAGAGACAGGTTTTGCTCATGTCAAGGTTGAGTGATCTCAATATCTGAAATGGCAGCAGGATGACAAGCACAAAAGAGAATGAGAAATAGAAGCACTCGCTCTCTATTTCAATCTCTTTTCATTTGATGCTAGCTGCTGATGCCACTGCAGGTGAAATCATTATATTTCTGGTGCAGAACCTCTAGCCGGAGACTCGGAGCTGGTAGTTTTAAGGAAAAAAATAAGTGATGCTGTTCACTACATTTTGTGATTGTCAAGAGATACTTCTGCTTCACTAATGGAACCCAGTGAGAGCTTGTTGGAGGAATTACCCGGCATGGGAGGATATGGTAACTATCAAAAGAATTTTAACTTTCTTTACTCCAAACTTTAGCTGCTATAAAGGTGGGCAGAATGTGTGTGTGTCCTGGAGCTGCAGGCATAGGAGACCAAATCCTTTAAGTGGCAATAAAGTTGTGAGCTAAGAGTCAGCCAGCAGGAAGATATCTAGCAAGAAGAGATAGAAGAAGGAAATAGTCACTGTAACAAGAAGGAAAGACTCTCTTTGACTGGCTGGGGTCTCTCCCCAATGTTTATCCCTCACAAACTTTAATTATCATTATTAATACTCTTATTTCTCTGAAAACCCATTTAAACAAATTGCTATACTAGAGGGTGTAACAACTTGGGTGTAACAGTAAAAAAAAGTCATTGGAAGGGCTGTTTTCATAATGCTTCTTATCATTGGAAGCAGAATAAAGACTAAATCAGTTACTGTTTGGGGCTAGTGGAAGAAAAATAGTTTTGTGCCTAAAGTAATGTTTCCTAAATTTTTTGTGCTTTTACCAAGTTCTGTGATTAAAGTATTGTTTTGTGCTTTTAGAATTGGAACTATTCTTGAAGGCATTTGCAAAGCATAATGTGGTGTGACAGTTATAATCCTGGGATGAAAAAGTAAAAGATGCTACACTCCAGCTAGGGAAATAAATATTGGAACTCTTTCTCCATTGTTTCTTTTTTCTGATTTTTCTCTGTAAAACTCTTCCCCCTTAAATCTTAAAAATTGTATAAACCTCATTTAGACCATTTCCAAGTGTAGGCATATTAAGTGACTTTTTTTTAATCCTTTACATCTGCTGATTGACCTCCTGTCCAAATGACTGCTTTAAAAATACGAGCTATTTTCATCTAGAATTCAACATATTGTGGTGTAAAGTTCAGATTTTATTTATTCTGTTAACCCATGCTGCAAAACATTAAGTGCTCTGAAAAAAAAAAAAATCCTATTCCTGTAGGTATGAAAATAGATTGTCAGAACCAGGGAACAGCTTTAGAATAAATAGCTGCTTTTCTCAGGTCTTCATCTTTAAGTCAGGAATGATAGCATTCATTTTATCTCATAGTGACAACAGTAATGAAAATTAATATTACACATAGTTGAGATATTTTAAAGATGAGCACATAGAAAAGTTCATGAGGATGGGATATGTTGGTATTTTGCCATCAGTAAAGATGCAATAAATCTTATAATGAAAAAACAGATCCTAAATAATTTTTCATTATTGTTTGTCTGTTGGGAAAAGTCACCATGAAATAAGCAATTTCTATGATAAACTGATTTTGGACAGGTCTGCTGGCTGATCTGCCTCAAGACAAACAATAAGACCCCAGAATGAAGTTCTTCCTGGCTTTGTTCTGAAAACCCACACCATTAGCAAACTTCCAGGCTAGGGAAGTCACACTGAAATTTTACTCAAAAGGGCCAAAGAAGGAACAAACTCCTGTGGTGAATACATAGGATAAGTAAAGCAAGAACACACCATGATACATTTAACATGAAAACTTGTTTCCTTGTCTGTCAAATATCTTGTTAGCATAGGCTATGCTGTTACAGGTCTGCTACACACTTCTGCAAGAGGGGATTTTAAGAAGTGTTCTGTTTGAGCCACATCAAACTAAGTTCTCCAAACCTATTAAAGGTATTATTTCTCAGTGTGGCTAATTAACAAGGGATGGGGAAAATCTAACTTTTTACCCTAAGTTATTTTAGCTGCAAAGACAGTCATGAACAAAACCCATAGAAATTATATTTAATGGTAGAATACCCCTCTCCTCCTTCCTTCCTCTTTCCCCCCAAACCCAATCAGAATTAGTCTTCTTCCATGAAGTTTCTGGAGTTAGTGATAGTAGTCCTGGCAGAGAGCTTCATAATTATTATGAGAAGTTTAAAAACCTTAACTACCATTGTTCTGGATCCTTCAGTAGTAGTATCTAATGCCACAACAAAATGTCCTCTCTTGATTTCAAAAGAATGCAAGATCACACCTTCTGGAAACAATGTTTTTTCTGCTAATTATACTATGTATTGCATAGCATGAAATGAATCAGAGGGCTTGTTAATGGTCCCTAGAACAATGGCATCTTTGGATGTGACATGAACTCAAAATAAAAAACAACATCTTGAAATCCTAGAAGCACTCCCAAAATCTAATGCATTTGTAATTTACTGTAAACTATGGAACATTTATTCTTTATGTTTCTAATAGATACTATATTCTGATACATTTTAAATACACTGAAGATAAAACTATATCTTGTAATGGGAAGTGCTTACCAGATATGATTCTGTCTTGATAAAAACCTCATACATTACTATGCATAAAAATCTCTTGTTAAAATACTTACTGAGTAAAAATGTACAAAGAGAAAAATACCCATTAGCTTTTCCCATTATAGCTAATGGCAAAACCTCATTGATTACAACAGGAGTTCTTTTCAGAGAGCATTTCTGCTTACTTTCACTGCAGGCCAAATTATACCTCTGTAATCTCTGGAACCCTCAGTATTTTCCATTGCCACATCAACAGCTGCTAGCAAGAGCTCAGCCTTTATTCAAGTGCCTGAGTCTCTGCTGATGTTCCCAGCCAGCTTGCTCCATGGGGTCACATCTGAAATGCACACATTCTGCTGCTTGAATTGTCATTTCCCTCCCATCTAATAACTAATCTCAGCAAGGATTTATACCAATCAAATGAAAGATGTGCAGAACATGATTATTTGAGTACAAATCTCTGCATACACTCGTTTTTGGGATAGCAAATAAATTTAGTAAAGGTCAGTGACAAGCCTGTTTTAGCTAAATCAAAATTAATTACTGAAATGCTAAGTAATAACATAGTCACCAGCTGAACCTAGACAATGTTTTGAAATCTGTTTTCTGTTAATTTGATTCAAATCCATTTTGATTAGGTATCATGTATGGAAGGGAAGCAAAAGACTCTATATCTATATAAGAAATGCATGCTGTTTGCCATTTGTCATATGGCTTAAGTAAAGATGTTTAAATTTTGGCTCATTATTTTTGCTTTCTATGACCATGAAGAAGGGGATTTTGAGTTTGTTCACATGAAGATAATGAATTCCAAAACTTCCGACCTGTCAGCATCAGTTGCTTTCCAAAAGTGCAATTTCCCCCTTTTTCATGGTCACTCACTCTGGAAACGTACACAACATATTACAGTTTATATAACCAAATGCAGCTATATACAAAACATCATGCATTTAAAAAAATTTCAGTAGCTCCTGGAGTAAAAAATTTAAAATATTCTTAAAAAGCACTCCCCACATGGGGTTCCTAATATGCAAAGCTTCTAAAAAAACACACAATAAAGATTTTACACAGACTCACAAGGAAATTGCCATTTGAGGTCTCATTCAAATGCCTGTCTGATGACTGTAGATGTAAATACACCTCCTATTTCAGACAAGGGCCTGGGCCCAAGAAAATGCAAGGAGCTATCTACAAGTATGGGAACCTGTGAAGAAAAATATGCCTATAATGTCAATTATTTTCCTGGCTCTGACACTGTTGCCCATGAATTATTCCTCACTTAGTTAGCCCTGATAGAGAAAGGCACTGATTATAGCAAATTCCTCCTGTCTTCATGCCAGTTATTTTCCCTAGTTCTAAAAGTTTCTGTACACTTTTCATTTGTTATCCTGAGTGAAATATTTTAGCTTGTTGTTGTTATTGTTGCTTCTGGGAAATTCAGCTCCTATTTCTCTGAAGATAACAGTGAGTTTGTTATTACAATGAAGGGATAAAATGCACAGTTTTTCAGCCCAGGCCGTTTGCAGCTATGGAGCATCATTTATAATGATGCCAACTGGAGATGCCAAAGGTATCATTAACCAAAGATAGGAAAAACCTCAACAAAACTGCAGAACAACCAGCAAGATATATTTGCTGTTATTATTTTTCAGTCCCTTTTAATAAGATAAGTTTTCAGTGAGCTGAGCCAGAACAAATACTATGGCTAAACTTCAGCTACCTTGGAAAGAATCTGTCATCAAAAAGACAGTCATAACATTACCCCTGCAGTCTGCAATGACAATGCATCTTATACAAAGATTTTTCTTTTTTTTTTTTCAAGTAGTAACCAGATAAAGAATTGAAGCCATAATCATTTTGACAAGGCTGCTGACAAAGTATGCAGATAATTATTTTTGTACATCGATGGCTGTATTTCTCACACAGGGTATTTAAGCATGATAGCTGCTCTTTCCTTTCACTGTCCATGTTGGATTTTCATGGACATAATTAACTTCACAGAGCAGCTTATAAGCTTCTTGGATTCACTTTGCAAAGGGTTCAAAGTGTTTTGCTACCATTACAGGACATATTCTGTACAAATTCATATGTACTTGCTTTCTTCCATGAGATGTCTCCACAGGTCCTAGAAAAATGTTCTCATTAGCTGCTACCTCATTGAATCAAAAGTAAGAAGCCTTGGGGATCCATGATACAGGAAGGCCACTTGTGGAGTTCCAGACTCTGCAGGGACAGCAGTGATGTGAGCAGACACCAACACACACATGCAGAGTTCAATGGTTAGCTATGAGCCACATCAGCTATACACGCATGTATTTATTTTCTTTTTTTGTGAATTGCTTTGCATTTGCTATTTTACAACTCCCTGCAGTTGGCTTGTGGTTGGTCAGATGGAGCTGATGCCTCAAAGGAACTTGGGTCAAGCCACTTTTTCTCTTTTATACAGATAACATGGGAACAAAGTTACTGGCAACCTCCTTCTCATGGAAAACTAAGAACTTAGTTGTCCCCTTTGTCTTCTGTTATTTGGTTCATAATTCAGGACTGGACTATTCCTCTTATGCCAGGGTTACTGCCCTTACAGACCTCATGAAGAATCTTCTTTGCTGCCTTCCTAAAACCTTAATCATTTTGCATTCATACCTCATGAACTCTTCGACAGCGTTAACACAGAGGTGTGAGGCTGTGCCATCCCTTTTACAAAGGCTCTCTCACCTCTTCTCCAGTACATTACAACTACCTGTGAGTCTGCTAATTGCATTCTTTATTACAGTTCTACTCATTTGCATGGCATGCAAATCAGACTTACAGTCAACCTGCAGTCATCCCTGGACCCAAGGGGGAGAAATCCCAGGCTCTGTCTCTGGTAATATTTTGAGGAACAGCTAACATACCCCGTTGCTGCAGGAAACATTTCTATTTAATGTATTTTTGAACATGAAGGTAAATAATCCTAAATCCTGGCACTCTTTAATAAAAGAGTGGAAGATTTCTGTAAATAACACCTCTTTTATGGTATCTTCAATATTTATCCAATTAATGCCTAGTTAAAAAAAAAAAAAAAAAAGGTACAGCTGGAAGAATTTCTTTGATCACCTTTTCCTTGAATAGTGAGGCAGCCAATATATTTAGCTTTTCAGCAATGGCTTTTATCTTCCCTGACTGCTCCTTTTATACCCTGGATCAACAGTCTGCTCCAAACAACTCTCTCAAAACCTTCCTAAATTCTGATGTGATAAAACCAGATTTTTATATAAATTCTCATATCCCTAATAGAATACTCCAGTTTTAGCTTTAACTAGCAGTACTCATAGTTGCTTACATGGAATTAATCTCTACTTGGAAAGAACAAATGCTGTAATTTAAAAAAAATTCCTAAATTATTTCCTTTACATGGCTGTGGAATCATGCTGACCTTTGAAGGTCATTAAAATAAAATCCTACCGCAGTGGGTTCATTTCAACATTTCTCCTTAAAAGAAATGCTCTGCTTTATCGAATATATCTGCTAGATCTTGAACACTTCAAAATGGCAAGTCACAGCACAACATGGAATGGCATAGCCCACGTTATTCTCATCATGCCATTTATGTAAATGTCATGAAACCATGCATTGTTTTATTTTTAATACATAAACCACTTTTATTTAATGTGGTATACGTTGATATCTCCTTTCTGTTTTACTGGATAGCTTGCAATGGTAGTGAACACCAAATTCAATGAAACCATTTAATACAAGGAAGAAGAAAAACAGATAAGCACTCAGTGTACTAATTAGAGGAGCAGCTATTTTTTTTTTTTGGATATGTCTCTTAGCCTGGAATCATTTTTCTAGGATATTCAAAACAGATGCTCTTTTAATTAGAAGCAGAAAAATCTGAATTTCGGCTAGCAACACCCAAGAGTATGTTTGAGTGTATTGGAGATAAAACACCAAGTTTACATAAGTTCTACCACCTTCTGTTATGTAAATGTCTGCTTATGCATACATCTGCTCGGTGGCACCAGCTCAGTAGAACGTGTGCCTCTCCCTGTGGCTGCCACAGCCTGCCCTGCACGCAGGGTGGACTGCAAGGCAATAAAATAGCATGAGCTGCTCCTCTTGAACAACAGTGGTCGAGACCTGTAGCTTTGCAAGCAGTGGATCCTGGATTCTGGTGCCTGTGCTGTCTATATGCAATTTAGTTAGCTGTTGCTGTCTGCAGCTATATATAGAACCAGATTTATTACTATGGGTATGTTACCAAGAGAGCAGATCCAGCCTGATAGGAGAAAAAAATATTAATTCCGTTGAGTTCAAAAAATATCTCCTATATTCTGCTTATCCTTGTCTCTATTTTATAACCATGACAGCAGTAATAGATGTCTGAGAAATACCTAAGCCAGAATAAACCTCAGTAGAAAACCCAAAATGAAATGTGACCTCCCAAAAATTTTAATTTTATGACAGCAAAAATACAATAGTACCTTACTGCAAATGACAACTTCACAGATACAAAGAAACCAAACCTGTATTATCACCATGGTTCACTCCATGTCTAAATGTGGACAAGAAGAAAGAGAAAGGAAAAAGCATAGCCTTGTTTGCAATACTGTCTTGAGGTTCAGGCAGCCATTCCAAAAATAATAGCAGCGAGTCACAACAAAAAGCATTGCCTGGACCTTAACTCCTTTTGGCTCTGTATAAGGTAAAAATTAAGTATAGCAGTTTTATTCCTTCACAACGCAGGGTTGTCCATGACAACACAGTTACCACAATTCTTATCTTCCACACTGCTTTGACTGCCTGAAGTTGCATTCTGTTCAGCACATTTCCAAAGGAGAAAGATCATAACATCTTAGCTTTCCCCTGGTTCAAGTCTCGGTTGGAAGCTGAGAGGTAAATGTGCAAGAGGTACCTTGGTGGTTTAAGATAATAAAATCAATCATGAGACTTACCCAAGCTCAGCCAAGGGCCAGTATCAGACATGCTGAGAGCCCTAGAACCAGGGATATCTATCAAAGACTGCTTACTTGTGATAAAAGGGAAAGGCAACTTCTTCTTGAGCTCTTTTAGTTACTTTACAGAGTTAAAAGAGGAATGAGACCTAATAAAATAGGGCTTTAATTGGCTCACCAATGCTAATGAGACATGCAATAGAGTCATTAGCTTGCTCAGTGCTTTTTCACTGGATTTGATAAAAAGGTTGGGTGTTTAGATTGTCCTGCCATATTGAACACAGGCACAGACCCAGAGGGGTTTGCAGACCCCGGCCCTAACGCATCTGAACACAGACTGTAGCTGCTTGTTACTATAGAGAGGACAGTGTGGGAGGAAAACTGTAGAGTTTTAAATAGGTTTTTAAGACCTAGAAAAAAAGCCTGAGTCAACTGCAGAGAATAGGGAGAGTGAAGGGAAAGGAAACTGATATAGTGAGATGCATAAGCAGATTGGCAAGACTTGTGACAGTTGGTGCTTTCCTCAGAGCTTCAGCTTTTAGAATTAAGGGACTAAGGAGAGAGATTGATTTAATTTAATATTAGAATACTTTTAGCTCTTGACCAGGTCATTTCAACATTAAATTTGTAGCAGCCTCTCTGAAATGACATATTAGTGAAAACAGCAAATCCTCTAGAAAGGGGAAAAAACATTTGGGAAATGCATTATTTATACAACTTATCTATTGAGATGTAAAATGTTCATATCATAAATATGGTCTTGTTTTGAATGTCAATACTGACTGCTTTGACAGAATCACATGGAAGTACCAAAAGAACCAGCAAAGTTTTGGAGCACAGAGGGCTAAGTGAGAATAAGACAAAATATAGTGTTTTCCTTCCATTGTAGCTGCCTTGGTATGCAGCGTTTAAAGGCTAGCTTCAAACTGCATAGCACTGTCCAAAGTGAATTTTGAAATCATGGTAGTTGGGGCTGAAAATTGGAAGGGGCACCGTAGATATCTTCCTCCCAAGGAATGGCTTCTACTTTTCTATTATAAAAGCCTTTTTTCTTTTAGAATTCAGAGAAATGGAAAGTGAATATATCCATGGCTGCTTGCTGATCACTAGGACAGCTCTGAAGCTCCTGAAACACTCTGCAAATACCAATTCTTTCATTCACATGCAAGAGTTGCAAAACCAGCCTTATAGCTATGTTACAGAAGAATAAGTGGTGGTTTGGGCACACCACATGACAAGCTCAAGGTCACACAGTTAAGAAGGAGCAGATCTTGGAATTAACCAGAACAAGCCTGTGATTCCTGGTCCCTCTTGGTTGGCATTCTTTCCTATTCCTATGCTCAAGTCTGATGACTCTACAGCACTGTAAATACCAGCCAGTCCTTGAGTACAGAAGGACAGGGTTTGCTTTAATGCTATTTTTAGTTAAGCAGATCCCACTTTTAAATCTGCAACGCCTTCATTTTCAATATCGTGATTATGTTTAATGTTCCATAGGAAGATAGGGGATTAGTATGAATCAGAAAGCACAATGCAGCGTAGGCAGTACCATGCTGCCTTCTGAAACACCAGCACAGAGCAAGTAGGAGCTTCGGAGGGGGCTTTGCACGGGGAAAAGGCATTAGGCAGCTGGACGTGTCAGCTGGGTGCCTCATCAGGCAGCTGGTGCGAGTGGAAGGTCAAGAGCACATTTACTGTTTACTGAATTTGTAAATTACTAATTATTCAGCTCACTAAGCAAGGCAGGCTCATTGCCTGCGCGTGATATTCCCCCTCCTGTCAAGCCTGAGCACATATGGAAGAGAAGGAATTCTCAACTATATTTGGATAGATAGAAGTTATTAAAATTCCATAATAAAGGACGTAAAGAGCTATAACGGGTAGGTCACTAGGAAGTATAAGCACATTTCTGTGTTGGTCAGAGAACAGGTATAGAAGTCCAACTGAGCACTGAAAACAGCAGTTCTCTCTCTCTGCAGAGAGCTCAGGAGCTGCCTTGCTAACCAGGAGATGGTAAGATTTGGTGTCTGTGTCCATGGGAAGCAGTGGCCTAGAAGTTAAAGAGGGGTCTGCACTCACATCCCGCTGTGGGAGACAGGCAGTAGCCAGGGAGATTTCAGAGCTACTGGTCAGCAGAAGATGTGGGAGCTACACCACAAGGAAGGAGACTGCCAAGAAAGAAAACAAGAAAATGGTCTGCAACATGAGGGTCAGAAAAAAAATCCTGCGTGCTGGGCCTTGAACCAAGAAAACAGATTTGTTCTTTCTGTCCTGTCCGTCAGCAAGAGAGATGATTTTGGAAATGAGCTACTCAAGAATTTGGAAGAAAGAGACTTGAGACAGAGTATACCATCATCATAACTTGCAAAATGAATGAATTCTGATGCCTTTTAGTCTGCCTACACTGGGACAGTAAAGATGACTGACCTAAGGATGCTTGTGGTAGCTTCAACTGAATAAACCCAAATGAGAGGAAAATTTTGTTAGGTCACTTAAATGGCCAAATAGGCATGTCTTCTTCTCCTGAAGTATATCCTTGCACAGGGAAATATCTGGCAAAAGAATAATCAAAATGTGACATTTCTGGTGTGGATAGGACTACAGGACACCCTCTCTACCCAGTCTTTGGGTATATGTAATATCTACCAAGACCCTTTATGAAAGGGGAAAAATTATTTACGCTGTCCTGCACTTGACTGCTCAGACAAGACTAGGAGTGAAGATTTAAAAATTACCCAATTTTCCCAGCGTAAAGATAAGAAAGGTCAGGAAAAGAGGAATTATAGATAAAGTCAGTGTTTGGCATGGAGGGATGGAAATAAGGGTCAACTAGGGCAGACAAATGAGGCAGGGCATTTCTCAGAATATTGGAAAAACAGAAGTAAATACTCCAGGTGGGAGGATGGACTTGAAAATAAACAAAATTTAAAAATCCTAAAATGCTTATGCCAGTGGAAGAAAAAGCAACAATGAAAATCAGCCTTTAAACCCAGCAGAGAGACTTGGGATAAACTGTATTCTTTCAGAAGTTCTACACCAAGACCCAAGCAAGCCGCTCAGTCTACACCTATCACTAGAAGCGTGGCTTTCAGGGCAGTGTTCAGGCACTGGAAGCAGAGGAAGTGAGGTAATGCATTGGTGAGAGTATTCAGCAGTGAAGAGTATTCTGCTAGATATACCAAAAAGAGCTGGGTTTTGTGAGAGCAACGTTCATTCCTCAATTTTGGCTGAGAATTCTGCATCAGAAAAAGGGATTTCACCTGAGATGACTTGGAAGTGACAACATTGCATAGCTTTTTTTTTTTTTTTTTTTTTTCTTTTCTTATCTTTAGAGTAGGACTTCCTTAATACAGACTTCCATGGAGACAATTCAAGACTTTTTCAATCACAGCTTGATTTCCAGACCCTGCATTATCCTAAAGTGCATGAAATTGCATCAGACATTCAGAAAGATCTGTTTCAAAAGTAAGAGGCACTATCAGCTTCTCAAAGCATTTCATGCAGCTCAATTCCCAGTGGACAGATGGGGATACTCCAAGGGGTTTCCAAAGCATATCTCCAGTCTTGCAGCAAACATACATGTACATCTACTGGTTTGAGTATATGTGAAGATGTTCCTCTCAGCCTTCTCAGTATCATTTATTATATTAATGTGCATCTCAGTTGCTTTTGTAGGTGTTGCTCCAAGTTAGGATCTCGTGTCCACCCCAGGTTGCCTACCATGGCACTGTGGTAAGTGACCTTGGTGAGGTTCAAATCGTCCTGGAAGGACTGGATCTTGGAAGGAGATGCGGAAAACTCCCTGAGTGATGATGAAACGCTGGGCAGTACACAAGCAGCTCTTGGGAAGTGTTACTCCCACGAGTGACTCTGTACTCACAGGGTCACAGCTCAGCAGAGCAGGGACCCCGTATGGGAGCTGCCTCTGAGGGGCTGGAAGAGGAGGGGAGGCAGTGGCTTCTTATACTCTGCCTGATTGAAGTTTTAACTCTTACCTTAAAAGCTGTCAGGTTATAAAAGAACTAACATTCCCAAGAAATTACTACAGAGAACTATGGACAAATTAAGCTGGCAGAACTACTGTGGAACAAATATGGTGCAAACAGCAGAGGCAGAAAGGCAAGCAGCTATTTCCTATATACAAGTTTGGCTAGAAACTGCTTCTCCCTTGTCTTCATCTCCTCTCAAGAACAAAAGGGCTAAGTAAAATCTATACACAGATAAACATCGCACCTAACAGGCAGTGTCCATATATCCTCGGAGTTCGTGCCTGTGCTTTCCACCTTTGTTTCTTTCTGAAATACATTTCAACTAGTTTTTTCTTTTGAGCTTAATAGAATAATCAAGAAATTGAACTTAGAAGTAGAGATCCTCAGGCTGTTGAGTAACGTGATTATGAATCTTCAGTTTTTGGAAGGAGCGGCAAAATGTGATGCATTAAGTTGCAAAAACTTGAGCACATCTTTTCAGCAAACTATAGGTGTGTTATACTTTTGACCTGCTTTCTGTGGAGGAAGACCAGTCACTCCCATCACAAACTGGAAGCTTCTTTTGAAAAAGAATGGGTAACGGCAAGATTTGGAGTTTGCATGAACTGCCAGTGACCCCCTTTGCTGTTTCATCAGAGGCTCTGCGGCACTGCCTCTGTGCCTCGCCCATCCCCACACTGAACTTACAAAGGTCTGCTAGAAATCAACTGCAGAATAATTACTGCAGCACTTGGCTCCCGATCTAACTTGGAAAGTGCTAAGTCATCAGCTTCTCAAGATATAAATTACCACTTCTGGTCAGTTTCAATGAAAGCGACAGCATCTTGAAAGAGCATCTAGACATAGCTTAAGTCCAGACCAAATAAAATAAAAACACATGATGGAAAAGTGTAATGCTTTCTGCAGTGGTTTGTGATGCCTTTAGCACAAAGGGGGGGGTAAGAATGGCTTTGAGACTGAGCAGTGCTTGTGCCATCCTGTGTATACCTCTTATGATCTAAACCTGGTCTGAAAAGCCAGAAAGACTTCTACAGTAGAATTTCTCTATAACCTTAAAATAAATCCGTCATGAACACTTTCCTTTTCAGAGTTCCATTCTTAATGCCTGACTGCAAGGTAAAAGTCATGTCTAGACAGAACTACTGATCCAGAAGACAAACACTAGAAAAAATATTTTGGTTATGAATTGATATTGAACATTTCCCGATTCTTGCATTTGCTAATTAATATTCTCTAAATTATTTCTGCTATAGGTTTTTGAGCTAAAGACTAAAACATTTATTTCTTTTGCAAGACTGTAGTCTTGCAAAGCACTTGATAAACAGCTCCTGTGAGCTGTTTCCATTACTTTGAGTGAAACCAGGCTCCTTTTCAAATAGTTGTCTTAGAGTTCAACATTTGCCTTCTTTAAACACTTGTATTTGTCTAAGATTAGCTGCTTCACAAACATTCTTTGCCACGATTTCTTCAAACTTCTTTGTTAAAATACTGCGAAGATGAAAATACTGCTTATAGATAAAATTCTCCATTTTCCTAAAACAGAGACAAAATGTACTTTCTGTTATTTGTTTTACTGCGCTAACAGGATATTAATCAAACAATTAAGAAACATTTATCCAGTTATTGTGCAGAAGCCAGAACTAAGTATCTCACAGACTTATCCAGAAAATGCTTCCACGTGGAAAGGATGTACCAATGCTTCTATTTTATAGCCTAAGAGCAAGGCCTGGAGAGGCCAAAGAACCTTGTAGAGATTGCCTAGGACCTTAGAGAAAAAGGAAAATATAAACAGGGGCTCCACTGGAATATCTTGCCTTTCTTGAAGGAAAAGGAAAACTAAATTACCAAGTGACCCTCTCCAAACAGCACCACACAGTCACAGAGCACTGACACTTGTCAGATTGCTTTAGGAATGTTCCAGGCTTTTTTAGCCTCCCTGACACTTTGTCTAACTCCTGAATCCCAGTGGTACTGAGGTAGGATGTATTTTGGCACACCACAAAAAGTCCCAAGCTATTGTTAAAGATTTATTTAGATAACTTTCCATAAAAAATGCAAGAGTCATTACAAGTATGCCATTTACTTCTGACTTTTGAAGTTAAAAAATCACAAATGCTTTAGCTAGCTAAATATTTATAATAGCTTGTCTTTATGCATGCAATGCATAATGCCGTCCAAGTACTTTTACAAGCTAGAAATAGAGAAACATCCAAAGCTGAAAGAGCCATATTTGGGGTGAAAAATGGAAATTGTTTAAAAACATCACATTCAGTTTGAAGAGAAATGACACATTTTAATGTATGGGCTATTTTGAGTCAAGCAGGCGGTAAGGATTATAGTTAAATTTGGCCAGAATATCAGACCAGGATATCATACTTGCAAAAGAGAGCAGCTGTCAGTAATAAAAGTAAATAAGCAATAGGAGCCCTCCAAAGAAGGAGACATTTGCACCCATGGCCAGCCTGGAGGCCGAGCTCCAGGCATGACCTGTGTACTGCAATTTCAGTGCTCGTTCCTGCAGTGCCCTAGGTTTCCTGGTGAGGAGACATTTCTTGAAATAAACACCTACTGCCCAAAATTACCCACAAGATGCCCAAGGCATATAGTGCAGTTGTACTCATTTGTCTTACGAAGTTCTTGGAACATGGATGCTCTTCATTCTGCATGGGTTTTCCCTCATTCAAGCAGCAGTGCTCCCTTTTGTACAACTTGGATTTCTTCCCTGAACACCACAGCCCTTTGATATCAGCCAGCACAACAGCAACAGGTGAAAGCTCTGGGTTCTTTGCCAGTTCATGCCTACAACTTCTGCAGATATAAAACATCTTTGTGAGAAGTTCATGATGCTGGCAGGAACAGCCACAAGCTGAGTGTTCCAGTGATGCTACAAGCTGTCAATATTGCCACTCGACAGCAGTTGGCAGCAAAGCTTGTCACTGCAGGCCTGACCTCAGCCCTCACTCTTTGGGTACTCACAAATCAACTCGCACTTCACTAAATGCTATTTTCATTACTGGGAAAGAATGAAAGGGGATACATTTGCTCTGCAATCAATACATTTATCTGTGCAGTCAAAACATTGGGTAGACAGGCACACAATTAATTGCCCAAAGTGCTTGAAAATTTGCATTAAATTCGTTTATTCCATTAGCCAATTTTCTGCAGTTTATCCATTTATGTATTAATTGTTACGTGTGCCTGCAAAATGCAAAGCTTTATTCCCTAGAAATCAGAAATTGTATTGCAGAACTTGAGCCCTTTGGGTTTCTTCTCTGCTTTTAAAATCTGTTTGCCAAATGCTGTGGTTTTGTTTGCTGAAATTTCATGGCAGATGCAGACTAGTAGTGCAATGAAAATGCATTTGACCATTTCTGTGGACTCCCAAAGAGCTCAAACCAGAAAGGCACGGGGGAAGGAGAGCAGGGAGAACCAGCACTTCTCTCATCACATTCACTTGGCTGGGAAGACTCAGCTGGGTGCTGTAAAGCACCGAACATTCTGTGACCAACAAATAACACTCTGTTCTGTGTCTCAATTGCAGCTCCAGACCCCTCCTTTCACCCAACACACATGCTGTCTAAAAGCTGTTACCATTAACATTTTCTTCCATTAAACTGTTACACAACAGTTCTGGAAATTTTCCTATCTGGGCTGCTCAGGGGTCACAAATGAGATCTTAACCTCTTTCTGCAAGGTTTCATACAAATTTACTGATCAGAAGCTACAGCTTTAAGTCAAAGAAACTGGCAAGAAAAGGCAAGTGGTGTTATTCTTCACCTAAGTGAGAGAAAGAATTTCACTTCTTTGGGATGGGTCTCCTTAGTCTAGATGGCCCACAAAGAAAACACACTACAGAAGATATAGACAACCTGGGGCAAAGTTTCTGAATTTGAGGTAGATCTATTCCAATTGAAGGTTATTATGACTGTAATATTTTTTCCTTTCAGCTCTGAGATTTTCACAGAATATCTAGTGCAAAACCAGACTGACTTGCCTAGGATAATAAAAGATACCATTTCCCAGAAACAAAGACAATTTTCTGATTCCCCACCTAGTACCTTATCATACCTTCCTTTCTTCCTTATTTCTGCAGCTTCCAACATCACTTCCAGTATATTTAATGCAATCTTGGCTTGGGAAAAAAAAATTAAATTTAAAAAAAAAAAAAAAATATATATATATATATAAAACAGACAGAACAGCTCTATAGAGGAGTTTGTAAGCTCCTATCCTACCTTGTTTTACATCACATATATATCCAAGGATGTTCCAAGGATGGAACAAAAGTAACTGAACTAACTGTTTCAAAGCTATGTGGCTGACAGAAAACTGGCCCATAATATAAATATGATTTATATGTACAGCTGCAAGTGAGCATCTCTTTGGAAGCACACACCTGACAAATCTCTTGCAATCTTCATCTAACCTAACATAGTTCAGATGCAATATTCATCCAAGACTCAGTGTATTCACCGACTCTCAGTTAAAAGGAAAGGCAGCTACTATGCCAAAGGGAGATGCTGTGAACTGCTCTCGGCTGGGAGTCTCATTTATGCCGCTTACAGGAAGGCTCTGAAAAGCTGCACATTAACGTGAAAAACAAATGCTAACAGGGTACAATGAGGCTGTTTTCACAAATGTCTCATCAATAAACATCATAAAGGACTTGCGTCAAGAAATAGTACTCCATCTACACTATAAGCAAACCGTAATAAATAATGAAAACATAAATAAGAGAGCAATAAGGAAGGCAGGCAGAGAGTACAAATGAGACCACTGCAAGGCAAATAAAGCAGGAAGGTTACTGGTGAAAACAGAGGATATTTTCTATACAGGAAATTGTGCATATCTTCTGCTACAATAGACATCAATACCGGGGTGAGGAGTAAAATGCATGGGATTCATTCTTTTATCAAGATGTTGGAGTACAGGGAACCAAGTCCTTTGTGTTTGCAAAGAGTCACTTGGGAAAAAGTAATTTGAATTTATTTTTAAGTGAAGCGCTTGCACATCTCAGATTGCAATGTGAATCAGAATTCAAGGAGCTTTTATTTCTGCAGTGTAACTCACTTCAAAAATTCTCTGTTCTTCAATGAGTATATCCACACAGTCCATTTCAGTTTCTGCAATCAATGTTAAATTCACCTGACTAGATTAACTGTCTGAAGCACCTCCACACAGACAGACAGTAAATAAGGAAAAGAGATGCACCATAGACAAAGAAAAAGAATAAGACAGGACTACAAATCTCATTTTATCTTGTGCTGCAGGCAAAGCTTGTCTCTAAAGTTATCAGGTGAGTGCAAATCCAGTGCTTAATTCATCCAACAAATGCTCAAACCACATTAGTACAGAAAATGAATAACCTAGCATTCATATGAAAAGTCTATTGAAAAACTAAGTTGAAGATAAAAACTGGAATCTATTTATTCTAGAGTTCTTAAAGGATAGGCATTTTCTTTAATTAGAAGCAAGCATCCACATAACAAATGCAACCTTGTAACTTTTAATAGCTGGAGCATAATCATAATCAATTGTAATGGAAATTCCAGATTGCACGCTCTGATCTCTCGACCTTGGAGTCACCGTGTTTGTCTCTACCTGTAATTAACACCTTTGCATCAGGAGGAAATGACTTGGTAGGGAAAGTCAATAAATACAGGCAGTCTAACATCCTTCCTCCTGTCACAAGTGCCACAGGTCGAGTCTGTGTTTGCAGCTGCTGCAGCCCAGCCCTGGTCTTTCTGGGCAGGAAGGACTGGCCACAGAAGGTCAGGGCTGGGTGTGCCCCATTTGCAAGCACAGTGAGAAGGGCACAGGAGAGCTGACCCGCACAGCAGCTCCTGGTCATGGACTCCCCCCCGTCAGCAAAGAAAGAGATGGCCTGCTGGTCCATGGAAACTGCTGGAAATCAAGGCTGTAATTCAACTGCTTTTCAGATGTCCTGTGTGTTAAACTGGAGCTACCAAGCAGCTGCATAGCAAATACTGATCTTCTAGCACCGAGTGGTGGTAGAGCAGAACAAATTGCATTAACAAACTAAGCACTCACACAGTCCAGACCTCTCTCCTTCAAATTGCTCCCTTTGTTCCATGCTGCACAAAAAGAAAAAAGCAAATATTTGCATCTTGTTGGAGAGAGGGATTTATGTCCCTCTCTGTTCTTCTCCAGGTTAAACCTAACTGATGACTCCTCCACCTTTGGCTGGGGGCCACAGCAACATCAATTATGTGGGACTGCCTAGGTTTATACTTGAAGAAACTCAATTTTACCTAAAAAAGTCATACAAATCCAAAATGCCCTCACAAACCCAAAAATAGAAAGAAAAAAAAGAAGAAACCAAACATACAGAAACTAAAGAGAAGCAAATTTATCTTTTACTGGTCTCTCTGCACTAAAAAAAAAGAAAAAATTCATGTTTGTGTCCCCTACCCCCACATTCCTCACAGGTCAGAATGGTTGGGCTGCTGAATAACAAGAAAAGGTAGCAAAAATTTTGCCCTTGAGCTGCAAAAGAAATGCTCTTGCCTTCTTGGGGAAGAGCTCAAACTCTGTTCTGAAAGACCAGAAGAAAGAGGAGCAGAATGATGCGAGGAGTAAACTCAGAGAAATGCTGATTGCAAGATACTGAAATGTTATTTCCTGGAGTAATTATTTGCCTCAGTGAGTGCCCAGAAATCAGCCACACTTAAGGTAGTTTGACACTTCACACAGCTTTGTGTAGCACAGCTCTCTGGTTAAGCTACATACTTAGAGCTCTAACGTGCCTCTCCCCTTTATAGCATCCTTTAGAACATTTTATTAGCCATATTTTAAAAATTACGCACAATTTCTTCAAAAATGGTCTCTATTTGCCTTACAACTTTCTATCTGTAAAATAGGATATAACTTCCCATCTGTATAACTGTAAAAAAACCATTAAAGTGCATAAAAAAGATCCTATAATCTTCTGGGACAAAACACAAGCTCTTTCAAGAACCAGAGGCACTTAAAAAAAAACCCCAATCCTGCCCCTGCAATATCTAGGAATGCAGTTCTCTGCCTCTCACAGAGAATTTCACTGTTGAAGAGCTTGTTATTTTAGAGCTTAATTATTTTCATGTTTGAAGGAACAAGCTAACCACTCATTGACCACCCTACTCACTCCCTCTCTCTAACACTAGATTTTTTATAAATAGAGACAGAAAACACACTTGTAAAACCCAGGTAATTTTACAGCACGTCCATGGCGTCAAAGCAAATGAAAAAGTGAAGCGTAGCAAACAAGGGCTCTGGGGCCTCCAGCAGGGTGAAGAGAGAAGCAAGAAACACAGCCAGTGTGTCAGCCCCTTCAGAAACGGCAACCCAAAATGTACAGAGCAAGCAGAGCAGGCAGAGCTGGAGCGCAGCCACGCTCCTCCCCGCGGCAGGGCGAGAGCGCTCCTCGTGCCCTTTGATGGTAGAGGTTAGCACTGGCACAGCGCTCGCAACCTGCACACGGAGGTGGCTGTAACTTGAATAAAGAAACTCAGAACTGAAAGGTCATGGCCCAACGCATGGCTTGCAAAAGGAAAGACATGTAGCAACTACTCATGAGGCACTGGGACGATCTGCATACGCTGTGTACAAGACAGCAACACATGGCAGAGGAGCTTGTTGACAACGACTGTATTGCTTACTCTGGTGGCTAAACAAAAGAAGATGCGGCTCTCCAGTTTTATCAAGTACAATGAAATTCTGTAAGTCTAACATTGAAAGCTGGTACCTAAAAGTGTGCATCTTGTCAGTGGGACATATGCTGTTATCACTGAATTCTGAAATTCTTTAAAATTTAAAGCTTGAAGTCCAAATAACTAGATACTGATGTGTCGTAAACTTGTGCCTTAGAGGGCTTCCTCCACAGATTTGTAGAAATATACTGTCAAGGACTGCAGAGAGCTCTGAATATGTCATAAAAGGAAAACACTACTCAAGCTGTACATGTTTCCATAATGAGAAATGCGCTGTATCTGTGAAGGCTTGTACAACAGTGACTTCTGCTGTGAAAACCTTGTCAAACCAGCGCATCATTTCTGAGGGTTAGAATTGCCTGTTATTGCTCCCAATAAATAGAACTTAACAATATGCTTCTGACAGGGGCATTTGGAAAGGGACAGGCTTCAGCTCCTGTTCCTGCTCCTACAGCAGGGAGGAAGGTGTTGGTTTTAGTGGGACAAGGACGCAGACATAAAAATCCAACCATTCACTAGTCCGAAAACAAAACCAAAACACTTTAATTTTCATGAAATTGTGAACACCTTATTTTTGTCACAGGTGGAGTCAAAAGAGTTTTCAGGACTTGCATCTGACATCTTGATCTGATGCCATTGCATCTTACCTGAGTTAAAAGCCAAGGCAGTTGTAGTGAACTTCTGTTGTGCCTGCATCCTAGGAACACTTACAGATTTTCCTTCTAAGGAAGAGTGCAACAACATGTTTGACAGCCTTTGTTTCTAAGAAACAAACAGAATATAATAAACTACCAGGCTTTGGAAGCTTGAAAAACTCTGATGGTTTCTTTTATTTTTTAAAAAATTGAGTGGTTTCAACAAAGAGCTTTACTTAGAATAAAAGAGCTCATGAATCCTCACAAATTTTAATACAGGCTTATCTTCTGGAAAAACAATTACTAATGAAGAAAAACCATCTGTTCCCCATAAATTAAAACTGGTTAAGTATTGGAAAGTATTTATTTGACTAAACAAGAGAACTCTTTGCACCCCTCCATGTTTAAAGCCAAATATTCAAGCTTGTATATTCACAAATAGGTGGAAAATAACTGTCTGCACAGGCTATACACATTAAGTTAGTCTGCATAAACGGTCACAAAGGCTTTCCATTTTAAGTCATACCTTTTATAAGGAGGACTTGACACTAAGCCAGTGAGCCTGATGCTCTCTCATGCTTTTTGCATACTTGAGAGACTAGATTATTATTGTCTGGTCTCAACCAAAGGTCCGTGGCCATACAAGGCTTAGTATGCCTTCATCAATTTAGAGTGATTGTTACAAAATAGTCCATAATAGGTGTCTGAATTTAACACACTAAAAAAGTTTGATTTACAGATAAACAATATGCAATACTTTTCAATCCCTTCAGAAGCACCAATATTTGATATCCCACTAATTTTGCACTGTAGATTGCCACATGCATTATTTTAAGATTCAGTTACTCTGTTTTTCCATGCTTTGCATGGCAGCTGGTGATTTAGAGTCATCACTGGCTCTGCAAGTTCTCACCATTGATTTTTGCTGATACTTTCTGTCTTATGGAAGAAATTGAAGAAGATATTAGAATATATATAATTAGATTTTCATTAAACCTAAGCATGTTGCCTGCTTGTTTGAAGGTATATTTCAGGTTTTTACAAAAAAAAAACCAAACCAAAAACCAAAACAAACCAAACCAACAAAATGCCAACCCGACCCCCCCCAAAAAAAAACAAAACCAAAAAAAACCAAAAAAAAAAAAAAAAAAACCCACCAAGAGAAGAAATTACTGCCAGGCTTATGACCTTGAAGACTGTTTAAAACTCTGCTCTTAATCTTGCAAGAAAAACAATCAGTGCTATATACAGCATAAAATGACTGTAAACGAGATATAACTCTAAAAATAAATAGATTTTCAGAGGTGTTTCATGTATGAGTTTGCATCAAGGGACAGGTTCTCAGATTTTAAAATAATAATTTGATTAATCTAAGTCATATTCCATGTGTTGCTGAAGAAATACTTTTTAGTGTTTTTTTTTTTTAATCTGTTGTAGTTTCTGTACCGCTATATTAGCACACTGTGAAAAGAAACTTTTATTCTCTCTCACATACCAGAAATAGTTTTTTCTCTAATCATTTTACATTCTGTACTACACACAGAAAAAAATCCCCAAGCACAACTTTGAATGATGAGCAATTACATAGTGTAACTCCTGTTTTCATTGGTTGGTTTGAGACATTCTTTAAAGGGTGCTTTCTTCTTCAGAACTTACTGACCATTTTTCATGACAACAGTAAATACCTAGATGAACTAGAACATCAGCTTTCCTTTTGAGGAATGTCTTGTTTCAATGCTTATTAAATGAAGTATCCTATTCCAATGTTTTTATTTTCCAGAAGTGACTTTCAGGCTAATAACACCCTTTTAAGGGAGGTATAGTAAAAACTGAATACAAGGCTAAATAACTGGAAAACAGAGCATTGGGGTTTTGTGGATTTCATGTGACCCATGAGCTTCACTCACAACTATTTTGCCATTTTCTGTTTCACAGGGACTAACAAACCATATATTGGTCAATTACTTATCTGTAGCACCACTGATTTTCAATACACATTCTTGGTGTGTGTGGTTTCTGCAGAATTAGATTTTTAAAACATACAAAACAACCCAAACAAACAAAAAACCCCTCACACACACACACACACACAAAAAAAAAAAAAAAAAACCAAAACCAAAACAAAAAAACAAAAAAATCTCCACCCACAAAACACAGGGATATATTTCTGTTAAAAGGGCAGTCCCACATTAGATAGGTTAGCTGGCCTGATTTTTTTCTCCACTGAGAAACAGGATACCTCAGTTTAGCATGACTGCAGAACCATGAATTGACACCATCAATCTGGAGGACAGGTTATGGAAAAAATTTTATTTAAACAAAAAAAACGCATCCATAAATAGCAGGGGGTAACAAAAAGTCCTAACTCCCAAATCATTGAAATAGATGAGGCTTATATCTAATAAAACAAAAGCTTAAAGTAGTTCTACATAATAATAAGTACATACCCTGAGGCAGAGAAGTTAAAATAGTATTTCACAGGAACAAGTATTAAGGTGCCACAGATGCTCTTAGTCTGGACACCAGATTTTTAAAAATAAGGGAGTTAGATATTCAAAGTCTCATTATCAGAGCACTGAGAATAAGAATGAAAATAACTTTCAAAACTCAGTCTTAATTTTTTCAAGAAAGGATTAATGTTTCTGAGTAGCTCCTTCTACAACTAAGAGAAGTGAAAAAGGATTTTAAGGGTCTGTGACTTGCAACATTCAACAGTGGTTTCTTGTTCTTTCCACCATATTGTGTATTACAGACAACCTACATCTTGAAATGGATGATATTACAGAGGGTGTAAAATAAAAATTGGACTTTAGGGCAAGAGTAGGGTGGAAAAGAAAGAACATGAAAATGGCTACTTCTGGCAAATTCCAGCATTTCAGAGCTCTTTATAAACTGTTCTCTTGTAACTCCAGTAATACTCTAAGTGATAGCAAAACAGGTTAAAATTAGAATAACAGTTCATTTCTAGTGGAGGTCAGGGACCATTTGTGGATATCAGTTAATTTGCAGCAAATCAATTCAGCTATACCTCTGCATACCTTACCAGTGCTGGATTATCACAGCATCTGAACAATGCAGAGGGAAATCCAAATCAATCCAAAGGCCGAAGCCTCTGTAAGCCAAGAGAAGACACAGAATCTTAAGGCAGGTTTGTGGACTTTGTCAAGTTGTTTTCTGTTGCTTACCAAGTAACTTGTCCTCCTACAAATGTACTGCTGACTCTGCTGGAAACATAGCAAGGCATCACTTTCAGAAAGTGCAGACATGCAGACCTTGCTAAAACATCACCTGAAATTGCTGGCTGCTGAATGCTGGAGTGGATCAGCCACTGCTTCTCACGAGATCATCAACAGGGAGGATAAGAAGTGCTTAAAATCAAATCAGTGATTAATACACAACCACATAGTATGCTTTGTGAAACAAACAGACTTTACATAATGTCCCAAAACACTTTAGCATTAGATAACAGGGCGAGGAAGGGAGAGATTAGGTTACATCAGCAATGGAAAAAGTATCTTTGAGAGTTTAGATGTGTAAGTGAAGCATAAAGCAAGGAATGAAGCAAACAGGAAAGGCTGCGCTGGATGAGTGACACACCTTGAAAGAAGATTTCTTTACCAGCAATGACAAGGCTATAAAGCAATGGGAAACTAAAGCCATATGTAACAGTAAAAGGGGAAAGCTTCTGATAGATCAATAATAACACTCTCACAAACTAATACCTCACTTCTGATCTGAGGAAAAGTTCCTTGGAGCACTTGACAAAACTCTGTGTCTGGTTACACAGCAGAAAAGGGACTTCTGAAAGGAAAAACACAGCAGCAATTGACAATGAGAAATCCCATTTTGTCTCTGGAAGGCACAGAGCTGCCCTATGGAGCCAGGACTGGAAGCATCTTGCTAGAGTTAACCCAGGCAAAGGCTCGATGCCCTCCTTACTCCACACTGTCAGGAAACAGTTCTGATCACATCCTGTACAGGACACTGGAGCAGCGTCAATGTCAGACAGGAATTCAAGGGAACTCATGGCAGTTCAAGTCTTGTGGCTCTGCCGTGCAAAGTCCAGGAGGAGAGCGAGGATATCCAATTGATTTTTACAACTTCACTTGAATTATTTTGCAGCTATAAAATAGTCACTCTGGAACAAAATATGTGGTACCACCCTGATAAATGAGTTCTAAATAATTGAACTGAAAATCAGTCAGAGCAGGTTTCAACAGATCACACTATAATCACAGCTATTAAGGACATATTTTTTAATACAGCACAAGTCAGGGTATAAAAGTATGAGAATTCATCTGAATGCTAGAAATATATTTTCATCCAGAAGCTCTTCAAGTTCAGCCAACCCCAGATGAAAGAGATCCACATTTGCCACCACAGGACCAACCTTGGTGGTTGCTGAGGACATGCAGTTTTTATCACCTTCCTGGAATTCAGCTCCATGTGTTTGGTTTCTTCAGCAATTGCACTTACTCATCTTTGCATCACAAACCTACTTGTTACTATAATGATACGAGCAATTGCTGGCACTCTCAAATCCTATTTTCACAGCAGAGGACAATTTTCTCTCTCTTAGCTTAGGTTCTTTCAGCTGACTTCACTGGAATTATTCTCTCAAAACATTATAACTAACAGTTATTGTCACCACAAAACTATAAAACTTACAATCACATTTAAACTCCTTGCACGTATTTGGAATAATTTCTTTTTCTTAAAACAACCAAAAAAACCAAAAACAAACAAACAACAAAAAAAAAAAAAAAAAAATCAAAAAACCAGCATTTTCAGCTTTTGATTTCTTACTCCAGCCAAAACGACAAGCTTGGAAACCTAATACCACCCTAAATTTATCACAGTGGGTTACAAATATAATCTCAACTTGATTAAAAGAATCTGATGATTGAGCTAACTGCTGAACTCAAATGGTAAGCACTTGTGGACCAGACAGATTTGTCAGATGAAGGAATAAAGGTAATTTTAATTGATCGCTGTTATTGCTAATAAAATATGACTAATCGGCAGCAAAATGAGGTGCAAAAGTCATTTTAAAAAGTGTCACTTAATCTGAAGATCAAAGTCACCATCTTCAGAAACTTGATCATGCCTTGCCTTCAGAGGAAGGGCAGAGGGAATATTACATAAGGAATGTCATTAACATTTGCACTGAAAAAAAACTTTAGAAGAAAAAAAGTCATTGCAAATATAAGTGTGATTTTATCAAGAAACAGATTTTTTTTTCAAGCTGTTGAAAGA
Organism: Regulus satrapa; assembly: GCA_013396955.1. Classification (NCBI taxonomy): domain Eukaryota; kingdom Metazoa; phylum Chordata; class Aves; order Passeriformes; family Regulidae; genus Regulus; species Regulus satrapa. Next base: position 161,419 of record VWZN01012404.1, on the reverse strand, counting down.
ATTTAACATTTTGACAGGCTTGTTTCTAATTCTGGAGAAATATGAAGTATGTTTGTGAATTAAATTAAGAGTAAAGTGCTGTCTCTTTTTTAAAATAAAATTCTAACTTATCTTCAGGAAGACAGGAAGGACGTGAAGTCATAAACACCCCAAACTGGACACTTTGGAAGTGGGGTTTGGTGGGAAAGGAGTTGTTTTGTTTTGCACATTGGGTTTGGTGGGGGCGGGGGATGTTGTTTCAGGCTTGAATTTGTTTTTTTAACTAGCAGCAGCAATAGTGGAGCTCTTGGACACTCCTTATAGTGTAAGCCAGTGAAGGAAAAGGGCCATAAATGAAGATACTGTATCTCTGAAAGCTTCCTCAGCCCTTCGTGCTATTTCCTTCAATACAGTAGACACAGAAATGATCTCAGTGAACACACAGATTTAGCATATAATGTACTGTTAATAAAACATATCAATGATAGATAATTCGCCATAATATGGAGTGCCTAGGCTATATAATACACATTTTTGTGATTTGATTCTTGAAACAGCTATTATATCTCTTCCATTTTCCCTCCTACATTTTTAGAACAAAGACTCATATTTTAAAAACGTGTGTATACATCTGTGTTAAAACAATCACCTAGAAATTCACACTTCACACAGGAGGATAAAAACTCTTCATCTTAAACAGGTGCATTTTGTAGAGGAAAATTAATTAAAATTGCTTAATTGAATTAGATCTAAGGAAATATGAAAACCTTGAATATACCTCTTCTTGGTGTTTTTCAAGTGAGTAGAGTAATAAGATTGAATAAATATCTTCCAAAGCATCTTCCATACTGTAAGTCTACAAGCTAACTCCAGACCTGAAAATGTTTTAGATTTCTTTAGTCACAGTATGCTTCCACAGTTTACCACAGTTTATCGACAGTTTGCTTCAGGAAAAGGATCCTTGTAGACAGAAAACTGATGAAGACTAAATATAAAGCTACAGTCCTCATTTAAAATTATAGATAACGCAAAAAAACCCCACTTTTACAAAAAGCATGTAAGGAATTATTTGTTAAAACAGAGCTGAACAATCCTAGATTAAGCTAGTATTTTCACACTTAAGTAATAGGATCCCCTGTTCACCTGGTTTTTGGATTCATCACTCACAATCACTTGTGCTGTGCTAGCAAAAGCATCTCTTAGTATTTGAAGACAGAAAGAAGACAAATCGAATAGCTAAAAAATTTACTACCAAATGTTATCAAAAATGTACTTTTTCAGTGAAGAACATCAAGACATTTTCTAAACAAGATGATACAGAGTTCACATTGGAAAAAACCCAACCAAATGAGTAAGAAACTTTCACACTCATGAGCAAAGCAGCATAAGAAAATTTACAAGAAGAGGCCAAGCGTCTTGTTTCTGGTGTTCAGCTTCTGTTGCAGTACTGGAACCCTCACTAGCTGTTGCAAAAACCAAAGTCTGCTCTACTGGATATCTGTATTTTTCACAGTAGTCTTTCTAGTTTCCAAGCCAGTGCATATTCCAATATTAGTCCATTTTAACAGAAACTGTCCATGAGAAGCGTAGGCACAGAACTGTAGAACTTACATGGCGCCTTAAATATAAGTCTTGAGAAGATCGCAAGATATTTTAACCACAAATACTTCCATCAGAGACAGACCTAGGAAAGCTGTTCAAGACTGCTTAAGACAATGCATTCACTACAAAGGACTAGGATATGGCCTCCATATTTATCAGGCACTGAAAAAGAGCCCTTGTCTGAGGTGGAGAGGTTGGCAGCTGTCAGAGCATAATTTAGGATCAGACAAACACATGCCTGGCAATTCAGGTCAATGTGAACAGAATGCAAAGGTTTGAAAGCAAGTAGATGTTTGTCAACATATTAACAAATCATATATATGGGCTGCAGTGTCTTCAGCCATTTTACATCAGTTTAGCTGTGAGTAAATAAAGTTCAAAGATTTTTATTTCAAGTTAAGTCTACCTACAGCCACACATGCTCAATTATGGCTTATAAGCATAAGGATAAGGATGACATTTTCAGACTTTTTGTTTTTAATGTTACTACTTTGAAACTATTTTTTAAATACCTACATAACTATATTCTTTATTTAAACACCTGGATAGAACTACCCTTTCTAGAACAAGGGCTAAATCTACCTGTGGCATGTAATATTATAAAAGAAAATAGTACATCAGGAAACTCCTGATCTGAGCTAAAGACATCTCTTTCCAGTGTTCTGTCACAACTTCAGCTCTATTTGGTTGTGATCAGAAGATATGCAATTTATGGCTGTTACTGACCTGCCAGAACCTGCCTATTCTCATTTTCTTCATCCTCTATTAGACAATGTTACCACGGTGTGGTTTTTTCAAGAGCAGGTAAGGTGCAAGTCCTGTCTTACAACTTAAGGCTATTACGAGTCATGCAGATCACAAGACTTGTCCACCCTGGGTTCTTGCTGAAGCTGACTATCTGGCATCTGAGAATAAAGAAACTAATCAAGCAGAAAAGTTAGTATATAATAATTATCTTTCCTAGGCTTTCAGATAACTCAAGGAACAAAAGAGGCTGGACTCTTTTTTTTCTAGACCATTCTACAATGCGCCTTTGAGCTGATATTCCCACTTTTCCCCAGGGACACTATCCCTTGAAACTATCAGCAATAGACTCATTCTTCAGGTAAAGCCTCCATCCAATCAACTGCATTTCCATTTGAAATCCTTAACACCAATGGGCCAGAACATGAAAAACCTCAACACAAATCAACATCTAACTTCCCATGTCCTGCAGTTTTTGAACATCTCTGGTATTTACGCATCCAAGGATAGGCAAGAGCACAAAACCTTGTTTTTCTCAAGGTGGGTATTTAAAACTATCAGGTGGATATGACAATTTTAGTCAGAAATTCAAACCTTATATGAGGACAACAAAACAGAGCCAAGAAGAGCGTGAGCTCTATGCACCGCTTACACACAAGTGAAGTTACAGAAATTGACCTTTATTTAGTAATCAGTTTCTTTAACTTTTTTTGATACAAAGTGACATTTTCATTTAGTACAGAAAAATTCTTGTCAGAACAGTACCTGTCTGTTTCAGTTGTACCACTGGAGTCCACTCTGATCTCAAACTTTAAAAAACAAACAAAACAAACAAAAAATTGAGATAAACAAAAAACAACTTCTGTCCCTCACAATGAGAAGTACTTGGACTACTAATTCATCCATACCATTTAATATTCATTAATTTATATATACAGTATTATGATAGTATGGTATAATACTATACCAAATACTATATATATTTTAGGTGTTTTTATAGTTCAAAATACTGTATATAGTGTATAACTATATAAATACCATAAAAAGTATTTTGAACTATAAAATAGAAAACTGTAAAACAGAATTTAAATTTAGGACCAGATCTTTCTTGAAGAACTGTGCAAGAAGAATCCCTTTTTATAATTATAAAAGCTGCAAACAGAAGCAAAATTACAGCCTGTAGTGTAAAACTAGAAACCCTACTGAAATGTTAGAAACAGTGACTAAGAAACAGGTCTACTCAAATAATATTTTAAAAACAATTAAAATACAGTACCCAAGAAACATGGCACAAGAGACAGAAGAAACAGGTACAAAACCTGTGTTAGGAACACAGTCAGAAGTGCAAAAAACCAAAAAGGGAACCAATATAATAGAGTTTGGTACAACAGGTAAATAAGTATTGAAACCAAAACTAAATGATCACTTATTTCTGACAGTGAAAACGCTAACCATTTAGTACCTTTCTAAAGGCTTTTAATCAAAGCCCTAAAACTGTGTCTGCTCTTAAATAAAAACAGTCTATGTGAATGCTACACACTGAAGTACAAAGCTTAAGAATTACCCTGCAAAATTGCACCAACATAAGCTTTCCATATTTACAGTATCTAAAATGACAGAACATAGCATGCTAGGCCTAGTTGGACTCTACCCCACCAGTACTTAATCCAGGCCCAACAACCAAAAATTATTATTTGTCAACACATTAAACTTGGATTGCTTAGATACATTATGACATTTAAATATTAGCTTCATGCATAAAACAAGAAACAGTATCTTTGACAGACAAGCATTGACAGGATACAAACAGTGGTCTGCCCTGTGTAGGAGTGTACTTCCTTTTGAGCTTACTCCCAAGACGTACCGATTCAATCCCATGTTATTACCTGGTTGTCAAGTCAACAATGTGCTTAGAAATGGTCAAAATCGTAACTAAGAGTCACATTGTGCATCAACTGTCCGCTCATACTCAGAAATTTCACTCCATTTTGGAGAGTTACCTCATTAAGTGAAAGGACACAGAGTTAAAAAAAGAACAAAACAAAACAAAAAGACATTCAAGTAAACAGCAAGAACCAAATACTTTGAAAAGGTTTTTGTAAACGTGTCATTCTACAGGGTTTTGCAGCATTGTTAAATTCATCACTCATGGACAAGTACACACAGGTCACAATCCTCGTGACAACCTGTCATGTGTACACGTACGACATAAGGGACAAGCTCAGTGAAGTGATCTACCCCTTCCCACATGCCTCCTCAGGTCCTTGTGTGTTCAGTGTTATCATTCCCCTTCATGAAACAGAAATCACCTACGGGTATCTTTATAAAGACAGAAATGAACTGAGTCCGCTGGATAGAAAGTTAGTTGGTTATTTACAACTGCAAAGTAGTTTCACAGCAAAATAAATCTACAGTGGGCCAGCTGGGATCCACAGGACCTTGTTTTGCTCTTGATTGACGGTTGTCATAATCTGAGTGCAAATGCTTGAAAGGGCTCCTCCCTGGACAATGCCTGGAGAAGAAGAAACCGCACATACAAATGAGACTGGAACAAACAGTTATGAGTAATTACCAAGAGCAGTTTTCTGCATTTATCTGCAAAGTGTTTGTCAACAGATCAGAAATCAGCAACTCTACTCAGTACCTGACCGATGCATGTCTCTATTTTTGAAAAAATAAACAGAGCAAAGAGGTCAAGCATTCAATACAAAGCTCCTTCTGCTAGCTCCTAAAGCAGTCCAGGGAAGTCAAGGAACTGATGGCTATAATCAACTAAGACAACTGTTTTGTAAGCGGCCTCCATGTACTATTTTCAGAGGCATCAGGTGGCAAAGTTTAAGTCTAAAGATGGTCAGAACCTGCTATAATAAACCTTCTCTGTTCAACATGTGGTGTTAAGAGTTTTATATTTACAGAGTAATATACATAGAGACTATAGCTGTAGCAACTAGACACTATTTACAAATATTAGAAGTAAATTATGAGCAGCTCACAGACCGCTGAGCTAAAAAAAACAGCAGCGGTTGCTACTCCAATTCTTATCAACTACACTCAAGGAACAAAAGGCCAGCAGCAAGCAACTCCCTGAAAATCAATTCACAAGATAAATGAACACTTTTTATCCTACCCTAACTAAACATAAAAAGTAAAATGCCACCACTGATACATGAGAGGAGAACACATGGTCTTCAATACTTAAAAATTGAGCAACTTCATGACTTGAAAACTATGTTAGCCAGCAAAGCCTCTGGCTACAGCTACCACTAATGCTGAAAAAATATGCAGTCTTACACAGCTTAAGGTGAAATTTTTGTTATTGAAAAGAAAAAATACGGATGTCACATAAATATATAATATTTGGCTCTGCAACATATACTACACTTAATGATGTCAGGTGACTTTGGATACAGAACACAGTAACTAAAAAGGTCTCTGAAAAGTGACAAATGGCAGGGAAAAAGTGATTCAGATTACACACTGGATTCACAACTTGGTAGAGGAAACAAAGCCAACTTGAAAGTCATTAGTCAAAAAGTAAACTCCACGAAGTAGGTAAAGAGCTATCAGCAGTAGCTCTTAGTAGTTGGAGTGTGACCTATAGCTCCATTACTAACCTACCAGGTACAACATGCTTATATCTATCTACAGGCTATTTACAGGTTTATTTTATGTACAATATTATAACTTCAACAAGCTTCAATGTCAGTGCAATTTGAACGCCAAGCCTCTCTGACTACCAGCATCTGGAAGTGTTGATGACAGCTGGAGCCCACAGCCACTGCCACCAACAGGAGGCCCTTCCCACAGGGCACATGAGAAGATACACAGAAGACTCTTGGACTCCGTGCCCCTTCCAGTGTCAGGATGAAACTAAAATGCCACAAATAACTAAGCAAGGAGCAGAAGATAACATGTGGTGATGCAATCTGGCCATGAGAATGTCAAGTCTCTGTAGGTTTAGCATGTACCATGTAAAAAACATTTGTATGGCTATTGCATAATATTTTGTTGAGAACATAGCTTGTCTTGGGATGCACTGAGAGAGCTTTGAACTAAACACACCTTTTTGTCTCTCTGCACTTGGCAATTATGCCTCAAAATATTTCTGTAAGAATCCCACTGTTCAGTGGATGAAAAGTTAAGATTTTGGTTAGTTTAGGGTATTAGTTCTTGTTTTGAAATTTTGTTGTCATGCACATCAAGATATATTCAAAAGAGTGGGGATAAAATCCTAGGTATGTGGAAGCACATGGACATATATTCTGAAATGAACAGTCTCCAAACACTTTTCTTTCTCTAGTAAAAATATTACAATCCAAGATGGACTTAAAAATTATATGAAGTTAAAAAGGCTTCTAAAGTTGAAGTTAATTATTCCAAATTACAGTGCATGCTAAAGAAACTTTGGACTATTTTTTTCCATTGTTGAAACACTTAAAGGACATCTCACAAATCACGAAATCACACAGAATTACAGAATGGCTGAAGTTGGAACAGACCTTTGGAAATCATCATTTGTTAATTTAAACTACAGAGGGTTTCTGTTGTTTTGTTTGATTTTGAAAATTACAAAAACCCTTCTATTCCTTACATGGCATAACACTGACAACTGTCAAATTGTCAAATCTTGACCATACTTTCTAGACTATTGGCTAGTAATAAAATCTTTTTAAAACCTCTTTAGATTGTAAGAGTATAATGTTCTGAACAAAGGAGATTGACATTTCCTCTCCGAGTAAAATAAAATAATAGAACATAAGTTTGTCAAAAGGAAAGGCAGAATGAAAAAAACCAAAGTGCTCATTGAAAGGACATTGATCTTATGAATTAAAATGTAAATCGATTAAATTGCCACTGTGTTCCTACTGAAAGTTTGATTAAATACTGACCTGTAAAGTACTTGCTATACTCCTGTTCTATTTTTTGAGCTGTCTCAAATTGTTCTTTGGAATGTTTTTGTGTAACTTTGTCCCTCAGGAAGATTGGATCTTTTTTAAAACTGAAAAAAAAAAAAAAAAACAAAAAAAACAAACAAAAGGGGAAAATGAAAGAAACGCCTTGTATAAGAGTAATTTTTTTAAAAGGACTTGAAAAGAGTGCCTCTAGTTGGGTGACTAGGAAGGGCTAATTCACATGCAAGCAGACTCCTAGGCCCAGAGTGCCATCTACTGTTTTTCAGCAGTATCAGCAGAGTCATCAGGATTATATCACTGCTGATAAATTTATTTGCTCTTAGATCTAGATAGTTTTCCTTCAATGTTTCAGAGACTGGGACATAGTTGAAAAAGAAAGAATAGAATTTTTTCCAGTTCATATGAATTGGATCATCATCTCATATACATGCCAGTAGTCCTTACAAAAAGCTGGGCACAAGTACAGTTCCTCTAAGGGCTTGTGAAGTATCAAGCACCAAGTAAATACAGTATTTCCATGTTATCATATCCATGACGCATTTTTGAGATGCCTCTTTTTCTATTATACAAGCTTTTCAAAATAAAATGATGACTAGATGACTAGGATGAAATAAACAATAAAGGTAAAACAGACTTATTTTAAAGTTAGAATAAACATCCCTGAACTATACCTCTCACAGACTTACTTGATTTGTTTAGCATTTTTGTAGCGAATAAAAATTACAATAGGGTAGATATGAACACTGTGGAGCCGTTCGATGGCATGAGGAGCGATGTCAAGCAGACAATGACAATCCTAAGATCAAATGTAAATGCAAAACACTTATTCAGTTAAAGAGCACAAGCACACATGCAAATTCCCCATTTCTTCCCCTACTTAAATCATAGCAACCCAACAGAATTTTGCCATACACATAGCATTTTGGGACTCCTGAGCAAATCGTACCCAAATGTTTATAACAAAAGGCAAAAGATGAAAAACTGCAAGCAGTTGCATTCATAGTACCAAAAGCATGCATTAATGGAAAAAAAAGTACTTGAAGAACTAATGAAATGAAAACTCAGATTGAAATAAATGTAATACATTTTCCAAAGTTTAAATATTCCTATTAATTTTCTCTTTCAGAACTCATAAGCAAACAGAAACCTTAATAGGACTTTCCATGGGGTTTCCATTGAAAACTGTAAGCAATGAACAGACTTTAGGTAACATCTATCTCCAGGATTATGATGATGTTTATATTCTATATGACTGCATTAAATGGACTACTTATAAAGTTAAATCCTTTTTTGGAGGGGATAGAAGATGGAATTCAAGAAATTTATTTCTAACTTTATTTAGTAATACTGTAGAAGAAAACGAGTATTTCTCATTTCTATAAATGTGAGCTCCTTTAAAATAGTCACATGCAAAAGTAAGGTATAGATCTATTTTATTTAGCAGCCTGGGGAACAATTCTCTGAATGCTAACATAATGTCCACTCCCCAACATAAGAATGCAAATGGTACGAAGACCTACAGCATTAAAATGGACTCACCTTTTCTGTTATCTCTTTTATTGAAGCCACAGTTGTCACATCAAAATGTCCACTCCTTCGTTTGTAATCGATAAACAGACAATCCTTCACACCTCGTTCAATGGCTTGCTGGGAAGCTTTCATAACCTCTGTTGCACAGAAGAGATCCCCTTTCATTACTATTCCTTAGGCACAGAACAAGGCTAAGAAGACCATGTCTGCAAATTCAGATTCTTGGGGTGTCACCCATGTTTGTGTTGTCATTTAGTTAATTTATACAGATGTTACTATCATGTATTCTAGGCATGAATAAATTAGCTATATTTCCATACTTACCAAGAGGACATCTGCAAAATTTTCCTGGGGATTCTTTGACCAGCATGTCTTTCACAGCATCGAGTAAAGGTCCTAGAATAAGCACAGGCCTAGGGGAGGTACAGTCCACTTTCTGGACACGCTGATATGCCAAACTTGCAGAATCTACACACAGAATATATTTATTTGTAAATCATACATTTATTTCCTGGCATTCCTCAAATAAGCAGAAGCATCCTTATAGAAATTATGAGACGACCTCTTCTGCAAGGGCAAAGGGCCCCTGACAAATGCAAGATATGGTCAATCATTATTGCAATTTTTCCACCTGACAGCTGAAACTAGACATTTTTCTAATTGACTCTATAGATCACTTTAAAAAGCTGAACTCCTCACCTTCCCTAATCATCCCTAAAAGTGTAACTAATACACAATACTTGGCTTCATTTGTAGAGCTATTAAAAGGAAGTAAACATTGTAGGAAACTTGATTTTTCTAAAGGAGTGAAGAAATAAAAGTCGAGATTTTAAGTGGTGCACAGGATTTCTATCTAGACTAAGCAATCTGAACAGAAATTAAATAGTTGAAAGGAAGATCAAAACCATGCATCAAAAAGAATTTCCCTTTCTAAATGAAACAGTAATGCTAACAGGTCTAGGAAGAAATAATGAAAATATTGTCTTGAAACACACTGGCTTGTAATTTAATTTAAAAAAAAATTGTTATTAGAGGTAACGATCACCATTTGTACTCAGAGCAATTAGAAAGTAACATTATTTGTCGTGCTGTGCTACACCTGATTAAAAATGAAAGAGCAGGCAAAGCCCTCCCAAGTATAACAAAGGTACTTGCCATCCAAGAAAGGAATTGAGTCTGTACTGATTGTATCTAGAGCCAATAAATCTTTTCCATCTTTGGAACCGCTTCGCTTATGTTTATGCTTCCTTCGGAAGAAGGACCTCCTTGCTGCTGCTGACAATGTCTTAGATGAACTGTTTTCATCTTTAGCCTCAGACATGCTGTGCCTCCTGTAGAATTCCTGGTCCATCCTAGAATAAAACAGACAAAATGGCTGATATTTAAAGTTATATTTTTAAATTTTTTTTTTGACAATATCACAGCTGGTGATGCTGTGCCTGATGGACCCCAGGACATTGTCATTTCTAATTTACTATTTAGCAGCATTAAAACCAACTTGATAGAGCAAAATATTTAATTCAATATATATTAAAAGATGCCATCCCTAAAATGACATATCTAAGAATTACTACCTCCCAGAAAGAAGCAAACAAGTCTTTTATACCACATCTCACTAGTCAGACTTTTTAAAGACAAATACTTTTTAAAAATCAATACTGTAACTGAGATCACTTACATATATTTACTGGGAATCTGTCCTCTTTCCAGCTTCTGAGCATTCTCGTCTAGCTGCCAAGCCATCCAACAACCAAAATTTCCCTGTGGCAGAGTGTCATCCACATATAAAATGTCATCTTTCTTAAAGCTTAAATCCTGTTCCATCTCTGCCACGCGGTCATAAAGTGCTCTGGAAAGGGAGATAAACAGGCTCTGCAACTGGACTCCAGAACACACCCTTCTGAAAAAGTTAACAGATTAGTGCCAATCTCTATATCTCAAGAACACAGGAGTGAAAAGTGAAGACTTGCTGTACTAGACTGTGTACTAGCTGTCAGAGAACAGCTGGATAAATTAGTAAATTTCAAATTTTAAACAAGTATGGCAAAACTGATGCTCTCACTCTCTCTCATGTGATGGCCAGCATATTTTTTTAACAGCCTTAAGGTGTCGTTACCAGTCATGCTCAAATACCTGATGTAGAATCCATCTCCAGGAAGCTCTTTTATCTTATTAAACTCTTCTATTCTGTACTGAGTCTTTATTTTGATGTTTTCTCCAGGCTTCAACATTTCAAGATAAGCTTCCTCAGCTGTTTTATTTCTCATGTCAATGGACCCATACTGCAAAACACAAAAATAAAACTTCATATGTGAAATTGCATTTTAACAAGCAATAGGACTAGGTGAGCTTGTAAAACATGCAGAATGAGTTTGGTTTTTTCACTTGCAGGTTCTACATATAAGTCTTGTCACTTAACTCTAGTACAGTTTGCACCTTAAGATGTCTAGCAAAGAGACAGAGACATTACTGAGTGGAAAGAGACATTAAAGAATGGAAAACAAAAACTCAAGAGCAAACAGCAGACAGGTACAGTGAGAGAGCACTTATTGAAAAAGTAAGCTGGGAAAAAAATTCACACTGAAAAAAAATCTATTTTTAGGGATAGTAAGTGGTCCAAAGGAAGTCAAACATGATTACAAAGCAAAATCTGGATACTAGAAGTTCAGTGGAAGAGTCTCAGTGCTCACTTGTGTCTGAAAAGGTCAAAAAGATGTGTGTTTATCACCTTAACAGTCTTGACTAGTAGATAATTATTCTTATTTCAGATAGAGAAAGTAGAGTCAAAGGCACAATATATGGTTTCCCCTAAACTCTCTTTAGAATGTCATTGTGATAAGACAAACATTGTTCTCTGTTACACAATATCTTTCATATCCTTGGCTTTCTCCCACATACAGCACTTGGATTCAAAGCTTCCCATTTAGACGAAGGGAGCAAGCGTTAGTAATTATAGGTAGACATATGTGAGTCCTTCAAACTTTGGAGCATCTTGTGCTATCAGCAGTGATAGCACATCCAACTCCAGGTTTACATCACCCAGCTCCTCAAGTATTGCAGCCAAAATACAGGTTTGCTTTCTGACTATCCTTACTCAGGTTTTGTGGCAGGAACTCAACACAGAACANTGTTATTATTATTGTTATTATTCTTTTTTATTTAAAGCTTTCTGCTTTTTCATCTACCACATCCATTTTTTATTTATTTCAGATTGGAGTAAGAAAGAATCAAACCTATACAAAACACACAAGACCCTCTCTGAGAAATCTAGGAAGTACAGAAGGACAGATAACTATTACTGATTTGCTATACAGCATAAAGTAAAAGAAA